>CABHPH010126999.1:10252-21522 GCA_902168325.1 Peromyscus nudipes
TTTTTTTTTTTTTTTTTTTTTTGGATTTTTCCAGACAGGGTTTCTCTGTGTAGCCCTGGCTGTCCTGGAACTCACTCTCTAGACCAGGCTGGCCTAGAACTCACAGAGATCTGCTTGGCTCTGCCTCCCGAATGCTGGGATTAAAGGCGTGTGCCACCATTACCTGACCAAGGTTTCTTTAAGACAGATTGTTTATTTTTTAATTATGTATATGTGTGTGGGTGTGTACATGGGAGTTCAGGTGCCCCACAGAGGCCGAAAGAAGGAGGCATGGGGCCCCCTGAAGCTGGAGTTATAGGGGTTTGTGAGCCCCCATCTTCCATGGGTGCTGGGAACTGACCTCTGGTCCTCTGTAAGAGCAGCACATGCTCTTAACCACTGAGCTATCTCTTCAAAGCCACAGAAAAAGTTTCTTGGCAAGGTCAGGGGTCATGGCCTGGGATCTCAGCCAGGGAATGATGGTGCTGAACCAGGCTTTGGATAGTAGGCCTGAACTAAGACAAGACAATGCTGGTAATGAGGTGGGTGGCTGCAGGGTATGGACTGGAGATATGATCTGGGGAGAGAATCAGCCTTGAGATTACAGGGCAACTTTCCTGCCCTGCATCCCACCTGTTGGAGAATACAGCAATATTTTGTCTCAAACAAACAATAAAACTAGGTTTTTACAGGGTGTAATGGAGCATGCCTTTAATTCTAGCACTTAGGAAGTAGAGACAAATGAATCTCTATGAGTTTGAGGCCAGCCAGGGCTACAGAATGAGACCCTGTCAATACAAAACAGAGAATAAAAGGAAAATTCTTTTTTCTTCTTGAGATGGTGTCTTGTGATCTCAGACTGGCTTCAAACTCATGTATCCAAGGAAGATGACCTTGAACTTCTAACCTTCCTGCCTCTACCTTCTTTTATTTTATTTTATTTATTTATTTATTTTTTTATTATTTTTTTTTTTTCGAGACAGGGTTTCTCTGTGTAGCTTTGCGCCTTTCCTGGAGCTCACTTGGTAGCCCAGGCTGGCCTCGAACTCACAGAGATCCGCCTGCCTCTGCCTCCCGAGTGCTGGGATTAAAGGCGTGCGCCACCAACGCCCGGCTTGCCTCTACCTTCTTATCTTATTGGTAGCAAACCAAAAAGTCCTGGTGTGTTTTGTATGAGTGATTGGCCTTCACATTTATCTGTGCACCATGTGCATGTCTGGTGCTCAGAGAGGCCAGGAGAAGGCACCGTATCTCTTCGGACTAGAGTAACAGACAGCTGTGAGTACAGACAGCTGTGAGTTGCCATATGAGTGCTGAGAATCGAACCCAGGTCCTCCTCAAGAACAGCAAGTGTTCTTAACTACTGAGCCAATTCTCCAGCCCCCCTGGTGTGTTTTGTTTGGGCCCAGAGGTTGTTGTATTTCTGTTTATTTGTTTGCAACAGGATCTTGCTATGTAGCCTGTTGGCCTCATACCAAGATAGCCTTCCTGCCTTTGCCTCCCAAGTCCTAGGAGCCTGCTCCACCCCCCTTCAAATAAGGTAGGGTTTTCTGTAGCCCAGTCTGGCCTCAAACTCACAACGTAGTCAAAGATGACCGCTACCTAGCACTTCAGAGTGCTGGGATTACAGATGTGTGCTGGAGGGTCCAGTTTGATGTCATGCTGGGGACTGGATCCAGAGCTGCTTGCATGCCAGGCGAGCACTCTACCGACCGAGCGACATCTAACGAGTAACTAGGACAACAGCACAATGGCTGGTGTGTGCCATAAAAAAGACTGATGGGCCTCATTGTGCATGTGTATGGGATGACTTCCATGATTTACTGTTAAAGGGGTGGGGAAGGTGGGAGGCTGGGAAAAACAAAAAAGTATACTGCATTTTTTTTTCAAAGAAAAAGGAAATATTTTAAAATCATCTCCATATAATTTCACACGAGTCTAGTTTGGGAGGCTAGGGTTGTAGCTCAATTAATAGAGTGTTTGCCTAGCATGTGTGAAGCCCTGAGTTTGATCTCCAGCTCTGAATAAGGTAGAGGATTATTGCATGCCTGCGATCCCAGCACTTAAGAAAATAGAGGCAGAAGGGTCAGAAGTTCAAGGTCATCTTCCTTGGCTACAGAATTTGAAACCAGTCGGAGATACATGAGACACTATCTCAAGAATAATAATACAAAAAAAAAAAAAATCTAGGGCTGGGGAGATGGCTCAGAGGTTAAGAACACTGACTGCTCTTCCAGAGATCCTGAGTTCAATTCCCAGCAACCACATGGTGGCTCACAACCATCTGTAATGAGATCTGGTGCCCTCTTCTGGCCTGCAGGGACACATGCAGACAGAACATTGTATACATAATAAATAAATAAATCTTTAAAAAAATCTAGTTTTATTCTCCATTTTGTATTGAGACAGGGTTTTACTATGTAGCCCTGGCGGCCTCAACTGGATAGAGATCCACCTGCCTCTCCCTCCTGAGCGCTGGGATCAAAGCCTTGCACCATCACACCCTGCAAAAGTCTAGTTTTATTGTTTGTTGGAGACTAGATCTTGCTCTGCAATCCAGGCTGGCCTGAAACTTCTGACCCTCCTGTCTCCATTTCCTGAGAGCTGGTGTTACAGAAGGATGCTACCATATCCAGCCTAGGGTTTTTTTGTTTGTTTGTTTGTTTTTTGTTTGTTTGTTTTGTTTTTTTAAGTGTGTGGAGGGGAGGGGATCTGGCTTCACCGGGTCAACCTTAACTGGCTGGAGTAGACCAGCAGCGGCTCCTTGACCACTTGGCTTCCACAGTCTCCACTACTTCTAAGCATGTGCCTGCCCAGCTACAATGCCCTTAAAATTCCCTGCTAGTTCTCTGTGGGGTTCTGGGAGGCTGGATGGCCAGAGCAGGAGTCTCTGGTAGTTCTTCCTGTTGGCTCTGGTCCTCAGCTCCGGGGCTGCCTCTCCACAGGAGACACAGGAAGCCCTCCAGCCTCGCAGTCATAGCTTGCTCCTTCTTCTCCCAGCTCCAGAGGTTTAAGCGCACCCTCTCCCTCAAAACCATCCTTCGAAGTAAGAGCGTGGAGAACTTCTTCCTCCGCTCAGGCTCTGAGCTGAAGTGCCCAACAGAGGTGCTGCTGACTCCGCCCACCCCACTGCCTCCTCCTTCTCCACCACCTGCATCCACAGATGGGGGTCTACCCACCCCGGCACCCTCGCCGTGCCCAGTCCCACGCCCCTTGGCACCACTCAAACCAGTCCGGCTGCACAGCTTCCAGGAACACGTCTTCAAGAGAGCCAGCCCTTGTGAGCTGTGCCGCCAGCTCATCGTAGGTAGGTGCCTGGGCCCTGTGGCAGGCCAGAGGAAGGGCTGGTGGGCGCCTGGGAATAAGCCATGGCATTGCCTGATACTGGAGAACTGCAACGCAGGGTCACACTTCTAACTGCCTCGTTCCCTGGGGAGACAGATGAGCATTGAGTGAGTCTGGGCTTTAGTTCATTGAGTACTTGCCTACCACACATTAGGCCTTGGATTCTATGTTGCCAACTCTGCCAAAGAATGATAGAGTCATGGGTGGTTTTTTTTTTTATTTTTTGGTTTTTGAGACAGGGTCTCTCCGTGTAGCCCTGGCTGTCTTGAAACTCTCTCTGTAGACCAGGCTGGCTTAGTATTCAGAGATTCGCCCGCCTCTGCCTCCAGAGTGCTGGGATTAAAGGCGTGTGCCACCAGGCTTTCGTTCCTTGGCCATTTCCTCTCGCTGAACCCGAATCTCTCCTAGGAAACTCCAAGCAGGGCTTGCGATGTAAAACATGCAAAGTCAGCGTCCACCTCTGGTGCTCCGAGGAGATCTCCCACCAGCAATGCCCGGGCAAGACAGTGAGTGGGAGTTGGCATGTGTCAGACCCCTCAAGGCTGGCTCCTCCTGTGGGGTGGCCCCGGGCTTGGGTAAGGCCAATCCCTCCATGGGTCATTATATCTCTGTGTTCTCTCTGCACCTCCTTTTGCCCCAGTCCACCTCTTTTCGACGCAACTTCAGTTCCCCACTCCTGGTGCATGAGCCACCACCAGCCTGTGCCATGAACAAAGAGTCCCCACCTACTGGTAAGTGCCCTACACCCCATGGCCCCTGTCTCCGAGGATTTTCTGTAAGAAATCCCACATAGTTTTCAGTTCCATGCCTGAGTCACACTGGTACCGCCTATTCCTGGTACTCCCTACTTCCCTTCCGGGATGCTCCTGTCCTGAATGTAGGCTCCATTTATTCATTTGTTCATTGGTCTCTCGACCGGCAATTTATAGAGTATCTACTTAGCTTGGGGCACAGTGCCAGACCTTGAGATACAGCACTGAGGAAGGTGGGATTGGGTTGGGTGTGGTGCTCCATGCCAGGCATTCCAGCACTCAGAAGGCAGCGTAAGGGGATAAACAGTTCAAAGTCATCATGGCTGCATGTAGAGTCTAGGGTGAATTCAGGCTGGCAAGTGGGTACCAGCCTGGGCTAAGTGAGACACTGTCTTATAAACCAAATAATAATAACAAATGCATAGAGCTGGTCAGGGTTAGGTCAGCTCATCAGGGAAAGGCACTTGCCACCAAACCTGACGATCTGAGTTCTAGCCCTGGGCCCCACATGGTTGAGTTTCGGGGTGAATCCAGGCTGGCAGCCACGTGCCAGGCACTGAAGGTGGATGCTTAGCAGGGACCATCGGGAAGGTGGACCCAGTTTATGAGACCCTGCGCTATGGCACCTCCCTGGCACTGATGAACCGCTCCAGCTTCAGCAGCACGTCTGAGTCCCCCACACGGAGCCTGGTATGCTGGGCGTAGGAGGGGAGCCCTCAGAGGGAGGGCCTCTGAGGATGACTGTGGGCCCAGTGGCTGATCCTCCTCCTGTCTCTCCCCAGAGTGAACGGGATGAGCTAACAGAAGACGGTGAAGGCAGCATCCGCAGCTCAGAAGAGGGGCCCGGTGACAGCGGTAAGCCAGGCACAGGGAGAGGGTGGGGGAGGCACTGCTTGAAGCTTCACACTCTGGTCTCCCCTTGGTGTCCTCAGTATTCATAGCCCCAGCAGAAAGTGAAGGATCAGGACCAGAGGAGAAGAGCCCTGGACAGCAGGTGAGCCTGGAGTTAGCTTGGAGCCTACAGGCCACTTCTTGCCATTGATCAATATGTACATAAGAGCACAGCAAAGCCAGACGGTGGTGGCGCACACCTTTAATCCCAGCACTTGGAAGGCAGAGGCAGAGGCAGGAGATCTCTGTGAGTTCGAGGCCAGCCTGGGTCTACAAGTTCCAGGACAGGGTCCAAAGCTACATAGAGAAACCCTGTCTCAAAAAGAGCACAGTATGTACAGCACTCACTGCCTCTTCCCTCATGAGTCCTCATGTGTCCTCAGTCCCCTGGGAGAAGCAACAGTCAAGATGAGAGGCATGGAAGGTGGGAGGGGTCCCCACTGTCTATTGCTCCATTCCTGCTCTCCCAGGGGGCAGGCGGTTCCGAACTCAGCAGACAAAGGGTGTCCTCCCTCTCTATATCAGCCCCATCCCCAACCCCATGATTAGGAAGATACACGCTAGGCCCTATTACTTACCAGAGATTCACAGTGTCCTTGTTCTACCCCAGGGCAAGCACACTCACAGCAGGTGGACAGTGGGTGGACCAGGGTGGTGACCCACCATCACTGACCCAGAATTCTTCCTACAGGCCCCAAAGCTGTCTCTGCGGAAGGATGTGGGGCCCATGTACTCCTACGTTGCACTCTACAAGTTCCTGCCCCAGGAGAACAATGACCTGGCTCTCCAGTGAGTCCTTTTCTGTGGTCTAGCCTCACTGGTCCTGCCTAACCCCTACTGACCTTGGAACATAGGGTGATGAGAACCTTTTCTTCTTGCACATTTGAATATACTATGTCCACAGAGAGGCCAGAGTTGACCAGGGTGATGGGTGTAGTATCCTGTCTTCTGCCCCAATTCTGGGCTATTCCAGGGAACCTGCTGTATCTGTGGTCTCAATGGCCTCAAAGAGCACTGAGAATCCTCTCCTGCCGGCTGAGAGGGGCATGCAGGGCACCTAGGTACCCACATGCTGCCCCAGCTCTCTCTTTCCCAGGCCCGGAGATCGAATCATGCTGGTGGACGACTCTAATGAAGACTGGTGGAAGGTGACTTGACAGGATGGGGTCTGAGGGGGCTCTGATAGGTACTGTCCCACCTTCCCTTCGGGCCCCAAAGACCTCCTTTCCTCCCGTGGCTTGCCCAGGCCAAGCCCAGAGCCAATCCTTGGGCCTCATCAATTTCACCCAACCTCCATCAGCTCCTTCTGCCCATCTCACGGCCTCCCAAGGCCAGAAGCCACCACCATCTGGGGGCTGGGATAATGAGAGCCCAAGGTCTGGAGGACGATGGTACTGGCTCTGAGTAGGAACTGGGTCTAGAGAAAAAGTGGGGGTGAAGCTGGTGCTCAGGCTCACTGCCAACCTCATCCCCAGGGCAAGATTGGCGATCGGGTTGGCTTCTTCCCAGCCAATTTCGTGCAGCGGGTGAGGCCAGGGGAGAGCGTTTGGCGCTGCTGTCGGCCCTTCTCTGGGAACAAGGAACAGGGTTACATGAGCCTCAAGGAGAACCAGGTGGGTTCCTGGGCCCTGCTGGGGCTGAAGCACGGTGTATACGAAGTCCTTGGAGCTGGAGCTGCAGCTGAGTTGGTGGCGTGTTTGCTTTGGGCTCCATCCTCTTCTTAACATAAACTGAATGTTGATGGCGTATACCTGTAACCTCGCTGAGGCAGGAGGATTGTCCTGGGCTTAAGCCTATACAGCAAGTGCCAAGGCTACGTATTGAGACCCCGTCTCAAAAAGACAAAACTAAACAAACAAAGGGGTAGGATAGAAAGGCCCTCCCAGGGGACTTGAGCTGGTCGCTGACAGAAGGCAGCTTGGTGTCAGAGGCAGTTGGGGGAAAACAGGAGCACTGAATCACGAATCTGGAGGCTCCGCTGTTTTCTGTTTGTTTGTTTTGTTTATTTTATGTGCATGGGTGTTTTGTCTGCATGTATTTCTGTGCACCATGTGCGTGCCTGGTGCCCACAGAAGCCAGAAGAGGTTGTTGGATCCCTTGAGACTGGAGTCACAGATGGTTGTGAGCCAATGTGGGTGGTGAGAATTGAAACCAAGTTCTCTGGAAGAGTAACCAGTGCTCTTAACCACTGAGCCATCTCTCCAGCCCCTGCTTTTTTGTTTTGTTTTGGTTGGTTGGTTGGTTGGGGTTTTTTGGATTTTCAAGGCAAGGTTTATCTGTGTAAAAGCCCTGGCTGTCCTGGAACTTGCTCTGTAGACCAGGCTGGTCTCAAACACTCAGAGATTCCCCTGTCTCTGCCTCCCGAGTGCTGGGATTAAAGGTGTGCGCCACCACGGCCAGTTGTTTTTTTGTTTTTATTAGACAGTGTTTTACTATGTAGCCCTAGCCCCAGATGGCCTGGAACTCGCTAGGTAGGCCAGGCTGGCCTTGAACTCACAGACATTTGCCTACCTCTGCCTCCCAAGTGCTAGGATTTAGGGTGCCCTGACTAGATTTAAGTACTGACTGTCTTTCTGCATAACCTCACACAAGCCCTTTTCTCTCTGCCTCTTCCTCTGTGAATTGGGATTAGGAAAGGGCATTGGTTTAACTGACCACCAGGTTCAGCTCTGATGCTGATGTCCTGTTTGCTATGCCCTGGGTCCTGGTTATGCCGTTGATCCCTCCTAAGATCTGCTTGCATCAGCTCCGTCCACACCAGCTACCCCAACCTCACCCTCCCCTGGGGCACGTCCTCTGGAGCCACCAGCAACACTCATTCCAGGTCTCACCTCTCTACTCAGATCTGTGTAGGTGTGAGCAGAAGCAAGGATGCTGACGGCTTCATCCGCGTCAGCAGTGGCAAGAAGCGAGGCTTGGTGCCAGCCGACTCCCTGGCAGAGATCTGACAGAAACCAAGACAACCCTGACGCTACCCCTGCCCATGCCTGGCCCTTGCTTCTGGCCTGAGAAGGAAGCCGGCATCCTGGCCACACCCTTCCTCTCCCTGTCTCTCTCCTAAGCATCACCCACCCCCACTTAGGAGCCTTCTGCACTGAGGAAGGTTTTATTTCTTGGGTGGGGTATCCTGAATGGGGTGATCTTCTGGGACTTGGGGAAGGGAGTCCAAAGTGGGAAGAAATGAGGAAGCTACAGGTAGGCCCACCCAGTGCCCAGGTACCACCTAGTCAGGTTGCCACAATGGGTCCCTCCCTAGGGAGTCTCCTGCTGTCCTCAGAGACTTTACCTGCCCATCCTGCCTCTGCATGCCTGACCCCTCTTTGCCCACAGCCTTTGCTTGGGTCTGTGTATCCACCCCTTTGCAACTGGGGCCTTGTGAGAGGGCCTTTCGGTGTTCCTCAGTCCTCCACTCTGGATTGAGAGGGGACTGGGGACTGTGATAGAACCCTGAATTCGCCACCGTCACTCCTTCAATTCTCAGGAAAGTTCAGGAATCTTTTCCATTACTTGAAACCCATGTGGACGGAGCAGGGGCAGGACTGAGGTCTGGAGGGGATGTGACATGTGAGAGAGTGTTCTGCTAAGGACCGTCCCCACACAGCAGCCTCATCTTACCTTTGTCTACTAGAAATTGGTGTCCAAGAGCAGCCTGGACACAGACCCAGCTGAGAACAAGACACTGGCCCCTGTTTGGTCAAAACATTTCACTGTTAAGAAATCCCCATCACCAGAAGCAGCCAGCCAGGGTAGTCTGTGGTTGTGAGTTCTGGTCTCTCTAAAAGCTCTGCCCTCAGATGGACCAAACTTACCCTTCTCAGCAGGCTCTACAGGGCCCATCCCTGGGAGGAATACCTTGAGAGACAGAGGTTGGATATGGAATGTTTGTTTTGGCCATCAGGAAGTGATGGTCTAGGAAACCCTGGCCCTCGTGGGCAGGACAAAGGACCTCTCCCTCAAAGGCTGCTTTTTCCCCTGGTGCCAGCCCCCTCCCTCCAAGCTCAGAGCCTCCTTTTTGCACCCTGATCATGTCAGCCAATGCCACCCCCAGTTCTGGGCACAGTCATGCCCTCCATACAGTGAGAGGACACAGATTCTCCAGCCCAACACACCTTGCCCCACTTCTCCCCCTAAGAGGGGATTAAAGCCACACTGCCCTGTTTGCTGCCATGAGGCCCCCCACCAGCAAAATCCCCGGGGAGGGGCCCAATGCCCACTGTACACGAGGCTGCATGACGGGTCTGCGGGGGAGTTGCTGAGCCCCCAGGCCCATAATTAAATGTTTCTTGTCTCAGCTTGTCTGCTCTGTGTATCTGATTGGAATAGAAAAAGCGGGCAGCGAGATGGGGCGGGGGCTGAGGGTAGAAGGGTAGAGGGTAGAAGAGGTCATTGACCTCTGAGAGGAGTGGGATGCGCTAGCATGGGTACCGCAGAAAGATGCGGGAAGGACCGGAGTCCGGCGGGGGAGGTGGGGCTGAGGTCACTTCTGGGTGCCTCACGCACCATAGTCGCGCAGGGGGCGGACCCACAGTTGTTGACGCAGACCCGCCTGCTCCCGGAGGGTGCTGTAGCCTGGGGATCAGCCTCTCCCTGCAGCCCCCAAGCCCAAAATCCAAAGATGGTGGAGCGAAGAGTGGTGGACGCTGAGGCCTTGCGATGACTCAGCAGCGTCCGTCATCTGGTGCCTGGCGGCGGGAGGGGAGGGCTGCGCGCCCCTCTGCCGCCCACCTGCTCCAGCCAGGCGACCGCCTTCCCGCGCCTGCCCAGCGCGTCACTGGAGCGGCTCCTCGCATGTCCTGGGCTATTTATAGGCACAGCGGGGAGCAAGAGAGCCCGAGGCTGCTGCGGGGGTGACGGGGCACAGAAGGTGGGAATCTGCCTCTTTTGACAAGTACCCTCTCGTTCATCCAAGTCTGGGTCCCGCCTCCGCCTTCTGAGCTAGGTAGGCGAGGTGGGACCAGACTGTGGTGCCTCCTCCTTGAGCATCCTTTGGGCCCCTTCATCCAGTAAAAGCCGTAGTGTGGTGATACATTGTGTACCCTCATAAAATTTGTCTGAGGATCAGAGGACAGGACAAGCCACTGGATTAAACACAGATGCCGGGGATTGGTGGCACACACTTTTAATCCTAGCATTCGGGTGGCAGAGATCTGTCTGGATTTCTGTGAGTTCAAAGCCACCCTGTACTACATGAGATTGACTCAGTCTAGGAGAGAAACAGAGCCAGGCAGTGGTGGCACACACCTTTAATCCCGGCACTTGAGATCTCATGCCTTTGCTTGGGAAGCACACGTGACTTCAATCCCAGGAAGTGATGGCTGGGCAGAGAAAGGTATATAAGGCGTGAGGAGACAGGAACTAGAGGGCTTTTCAAGGCTGAGGAACCTAGAGGTGAGAGGTGGCTTGTTCCTTTGTCTCTCTGATCTTTCAACATTCACACCAATAGTTGGTCTGGGTTTTTTGTAAGACCATTTAGGAATCTGTGTTACACCATAGAGCTTGAGCAGCCCTCTCCTAGAATCCTCGCCCTGGAACTGGAAGAGAGTTTCACCCCCAAGTCTGAAGGCTTTCTTTTCTTTGAAATAGGATCTTGTTTTGAATTTAGTAATCGTCCTGCTACGGCCTCCCGAGAGCTGGGATTAGGTATGAAACACCATGCCTGGCTCTGAAGGCTACAGAGAGAACTCTGTAACCCAGGCAGGCCATCTCCCCTGAGTAGCTGAGATTGCAGGTGTGCAGTGCCATGGCTGCCTTGAGAAGAGTTCACCTCATTAAACACCTGGTTGGACCCACGGAGCACGCCAGGAACTTCATGCTATTTGGTCCCTCTCACTGACCCAAACCAGACTGAACCCTTTGACAGACGAGGACACTGTGCTAGAGAGGGTGGTTGTTTACCGAAGGTCACACGCTTTACACAGCACAAACTGTCCCTTTCACACTTGGGAAAACGAATGCCTGGAGAAGCCTAATGACTTGTCCTGATTATCAAGCAATCAGTGGCCCAGACATCTTACCATCCTGCCCTGTGTCCCTCAGTGCCTTAAGCCACTAGGCTGGAGGACAGCCTGATGCCGGGCCAGGGGCTCCAGAAATAGATGCTTCCACCTCACTGGAGACAAGTGGGAATGTTGAATTCAAGCCTTGTGCATACCCAGTGTCTGCCACCAGCCAGCAGCTGGCCTGCAACAGCCCCCTCCCCCAGTCTATCTGCTGCACTGCTGAGCACAGCAGCCTTTTCGGGTGGCTGAGCCTCTGACAGCAGGCTCACAGCCTAGGGGCTGGGGACAGCTGCTGTCCCCACTA
>CABHPH010127001.1:0-20204 GCA_902168325.1 Peromyscus nudipes
TGCCTGGAAGTTCACAGGCTAGCTAGCCCAGAGTACACAGCAAGGCAGAAACAAGAGAGACCCTGCCTCAACATGACTGAAGGAGAGAACTGTCTTTTGAAAGTTGTCCCCTGTCCCCCACATATGTGCATGGCACATATACATCCTCACTATTACACATACATCAAAATATACATACACAAATAATAATAAAAGTTAAATTTTAAAAAGGGAGGGACAAAAAAAAGAGGATTGGCAAGCAGGTAAGCAGGGTAAAGGTGTTTGCTCTGCAAGCCTGATGACCTGAGTTTGAGCCTAGGGACTCATATAGTGGAAAGAGAAAATTGGCTTCAGCAAGTTGTTCTTTGACCTCCACATGAGCACCATGGCACATACATGCACAAATGCTCACATAAGGAAGAGAAAGAGGAGGGAAGGAGAGGAGGTAGGCAGTGGGGAGGGAAAGAAGGAATAAATAGAACCAAAAAATAGTTAAAGATGAATTCAGAAGGTATGTCCCTTTGGTAAAATAGTAGTAGTAGAGCCTATAACTTCCTTAGCTACAGGTTCTTGGCCAGGTTTATAGAACAAGGTATGAGTTTCCCATTGTAGATCAGGCCTGAAGTCCAATTAGAAAGCTGCTGGTTACCTCCACAGCATTCATGCTACTATTGAGCCAATGAGCGTATCTTGCCGGGCCAGTCATTATTGTAGCTCACAGGATTCCCAGCTGGCAAAGACTGTTGATGGCTTTTCTTCCCTAGCAGACTACAAAAACACCTTCTGATACTATGGAAGTTAGCTAGTAGGAAGAATGCTTCCAGGTCAGAATCAGCTTGAATTTTCCATGTCCTATGATCAAAGTACATGGTATGTTCAGCAATAGGATCTTTTTTTGTTTTGTTTTGGGCTTTTTTGTTGTTTTTATTTTGTTTTGTTTTTGTTGTTTGTTTTGGAGCTGAGGACCGAACCCAGGGCCTTGCACTTGCTAGGCAAGAGCTCTACCATTGAGCTAAATACCCAACCCCTAGCAACAGGATCTTATCAGCAAGTTCTAATGAGTAACCAAGAGCAAGGATACTACCTTGTACTGGTTTTTTTTGGGGGGAGGGGGGAATGGCCCCTAGGACCACCTTGATAAATGGGGTATTTTATACATGGCACTGGGCTTTTTAATAATCTATAGCTTTTGGGATGAGCATTATCCCTCTATGTAGGGTAACTTGAATTAAGCTTATCTGTGTATATATATGTACATATAATAGGAAGCTTATAAAACAGCATTTTATATGGCTTTTTCAAATATCTTTAATGTTGGTTATCTCTCTACCTCCCCAACTATACCCTCATGTACTACTCCCCACTTAAACCTTTACCTCCATTATACACCTTTCCTCAATTTACTGCCTTCTAAATGTTTCTAAATATCTATAGACTCCTCATCAGAAAAGTTTCTTTACATAGTGGGTGATTTTAATACAGAGACTCACAAATGCAGAGAATAAGTCACTAGAGTGCTCAGCCGTAAATGAGACATCTATATCACACACACCCCCAAGGCTCAGAAAACATGGTGGGAGGGGGAGAAAGACTCTAATAGGGATCTGTATCACACTTTCTCCAATAGGTTCAAGGAGCATTGTGAAAGAAGGTGCAGAATGGGGAAGACTGCTGTGAAATAATGTTTTCTAGATAGGATGGAGTCATTGCACTCATAAATCTACAACAGGTATGGTAGTCAGCACAACATAAAGCCTGTATAAGATTAAGCCAGTCTCCAGCACAGTACCAGGCGGCCTTTAATCCCAGCACTACGGAGAAAGAGGCAGGCAGATCTCTGTGAGTTCAAGACCAGCCTGGTCTACATAGAGAGTTCCAGGACAACCAGGGCTACACAGAGAAACCCTGTCTCGAAAATAAAAAACAAAAGCAAAAACAAAAACAAGAAACCCAACTCCAGAACAAAGAGGAAAGAGGCTCATATACCCCTAGCTGAGGGACTATTGGTGGCTACTGGGGGAGGGGGAATACTCATACCATCAAATTTAATTTAAACAAGAATATTTTCTTCCAAACAAACAAACAAACAAACAAACAAATAAATAAATGAGGATTTAATTCCATACAAAGAAAAACTGATACCACAAAATAGGTCAAATACTTGTAGCTAGGGAGATCACAGGCCCTAGTGAGGAAGCTACTACAGTTGTTCTGCTAAGTAGACATGATGTGTACATCAAATCGTTGTCTAGCCAGACGGTGGTGGTGCACACCTTTATTCCCAGCACTTGGGAGGCACAGACAGGTGGATCTCTCTGAGTTCGAGGTCAACCTAGTCTACAGAGCGAGTTCCAAGAGAGTCAGGGCTACACAGAGAAACCCTGTCTCAAAAAATTGCTGTCTAAATAATTATGTCCGTGCCTATAGAATATTACTGCTCTCGGGTTTAGCAAAAGCAACTTTTCTTACAGATTGTGATGGCTTTAATGCCTTTAATGCTTTTAATCTCAGTAAGTGGGAGGCAGAGACAGGTGAATAGCTGCTTGAGGTCAGCCAAGGCTATATAGTTAGAAAACAAACAAACAGCCATGCATAGTGGCACATGCCTTTGATCCCAGCACTCAAGAAGCAGAGGCAGGCAGATCTCCTGTTAAGTTCAAAGTCAGCCTGGTCTACATAAGTGAGTTCCGGGACAACCAGAGCTACATAGAGAGATCCTGTCTCGGGGAAAAAAAAAAAAAAGAAAAAAGAAAAAGAAAAAAAGCTTCTCTTTGTAGTGGTTAATGCAGAATCACAACTGGTCAAAGAACAAAGAATAAATGATTATTTACTGTCCAAAAATAGAACATCTACATGCACTCCCTCCAAGGCTCCTGGAACATCTTGGAAGAAGAAACAGAAAAATGTAAGAACCAGAGGAAGGTGGGGGAGCAGTTCGGAACACTGAGTTCTGGCATGATGTGGCTGTTAAACTCTTGAATGCACAGCATCTGATTACCTGTAGATTTGCCCAAGATTGGGCCTGCTAACATTCTGTCCTGGAAAAGGTGGGGGGGCGGGCGGTTCATAAGGTTCCAACTGTCCCTGAGGCAGTTAATGTTGATAGGGAAGAGGGAAACATCTTCTTCAGTGGTACAGCCACTGGTAAGTTGCTCATGTTCTGGTAAGTAATCCTGTACTTAAGTAAGCAACCTTAAATTCAATGGGTTATTTTAAAAAAGACATAAACATAAAAGTAGAAGAAAGGAGTCATGATTGATGAGTATGATAAAATACATATATGAATAGGTCTGCTGGTGATGTGGCCCAACGGGTAAAAGCCATTTAAGACCCAAATTCAATTCCTGGAACCCACATAAAAAATCCAGATGCACTGGTGCCCATCTGTAACCCAGTACTCCTACAAGGAGATGGAAAGTGGAAACAGGGGGGTTGTCCAGAAGATCACAGACCAGCTAGCCTGGAGTAGCTGTGCAGCAGAAACAAGGGACCCTGCCTCAACAAGGCAGAAGCAGAGAACGGAGTCCTGAAAAGTTGTACTTTGCCCTCCACACGTGCTGTGTGGTTCATGTGCAACCCCACATACTCACACACACACAAACATACATATATACACATACTAAACACATATTTTAAAAAAAAACATCAGCTGGGCGGTGATGGAACACGCCTTTAATCTCAGCAACTGGGAGGCAGAGGCGGGCGGATCTCTGTGAGTTCGAAGCCAGCCTGGTCTACAGTTCCAGGACAGCCAGGGCTGTTACACAGAAAAACCCTGTCTCAAAACAAACAATTAAATAATAAAAAGAAAATTTCATAAGATCCATTATTATATGCTAATAAAAACAAAAATTAATATGTATATAATCATTACCATTTAAACTATCATAACTATTGTCAGGAAAACTAAGGGCTCACAAAGATGAAATACTTTGAGAATAATTGATGTATAGTAACAATAATGTTATCTCATCCATCCTCCAATATCAGATGTTATCATACTCTATGGAAGGAGAAGAAATTGATACTGCTTTAAATTTATGTTTCTCAAATGTGGGCCCCATTTACCTACTGAATCAGAAACTGAGGTTGAGATCTATCTTGGTTTTTTAATGGGTCTTTCAAATAATTATGATGCACACTAAAGTTTAAAAGGCACTCCTCTACAGATCAGTGTTTTCCACAACTCAACTGCCTTACAAGAAAAATGAAACTATTTGGCATTTTCTTCTAATTTTGAGAACACTATCTCTAGAATCAGGAAATTTGAAATTCAAATCCACACTCAGAAAGTCACTTACCCTCCATGGGATTTTTTTGGGGGGAGGGGGGTGCTTTTGGAAACAGGGTTTCTCTGCGTAGTCCTGGCTATCTTGGAACTCATTCTATAGACCAGGTTGGCCTCAAACTCAGAGACATGCCTGCCTCTGCCTCCCAAATGCTGGTATTAAAGGCATGCACCACCACTCCCTGGCGGTTCCAGATTTTTATCATCAAAATAGCATAGCTGCCTTTCCTTACTACCGTTCCAGGTAGTAACTTATCATTATGCACCATAATCCCTAACTGAACTTCAAAAGTCTAACAAAGATGTGAACAGATTTCTATAATCTCTAGGCATTTGTGGACATAAAATCTGTGAGATTTGGGGTGGAAGAAATGGCTCAATGGTAAGAAGGCTTGCTTTGCAAGTTTGAGGAACTCAGTACACAGATCCTAGTACCTAGGTAAAAGTCAGGTATGGCAGTAGCCCTAGTCCCGTGAGGAGCAAAGGTAGAAAGATCACTGGGACTTGCTAGCCACCAGTTTAATTCAAGGATCTGTGAGAGATTGTCTCAAGGGAATAAACCAGAGTGATACAGCAAAATACTTAATGTCCTCCTCTGGCCTCTGTGGACTCACAAGCATATACTCACACTCATACAAGCACATGCATAATCATACAACACACACACACACATCGGGTCTGCATAATTAACTATTGTAAGCAATCAAGAAAACTCCACAATATTTAGTAATTTCCAATTGAGCTAAAGTAAAAAAAAAGTACAGTGAGCATGGTGGGGTGAGGGTGTACTGGGTAAGCAAGAGCAGCCAGCTGCCCATTAAGGATCTGGTTTTCAGCTATGTTCCTTGTTCTCAGGCATCCCACAGAAAGAAGCAGAAGAGATTTTTAAAACTGGATACTTTCATGAAACTTGTGTAAGAATGAACAAACAAAAACAGAATACACTTTAGAAATGTGATTACAGACAGATCTGACCCATAAACCCATAAACATTTCTAAGTTTCAAATTCTTAAGTTGCAGCTGGGCGGTGGTCGCGCACGCCCTTGATCACAGCACTCAAGAGGCAGAGGCAGGTGGATCTCTGTGAGTTCAAGGCCAGCCTGGTCTACAAAGGAGTTACAGGACAGCCAGGGCTGTTACATAGAGAAATCCTGTCTTGAAAAACAAAACAAAACAAAACAAAAAATTCCTAAGTTTCAGTGGCTATCGTTGTAAATGTCAAATGTATACTGTATAAAGATGTTCACCAGTCATGTTTTTCTTTTTGTTTTGCCCAACAATCACATCAAAATACAAAAACCTTCCCAGAATCCCCAAGTTTTATCACCTCACATTATTTGTAATATAAGAAAACAAATAATGTAAGTGTACAAACATAAAGGGAATGACCAAGTAACTAGTACCAAACATACACATAATAAGGTATCAGAAACAGGTTTGTTTTTAATTTTCTGGAGCTGAGGACCGAACCCAGGACCTTGTGCTTGCTAGGCAAGGGCTCCACCACTGAGCTAAATCCCCAACCAGAAACAAGTTTTAGATGACTGTTTAACAACCTGGCAGATACCCACATTGTAATGTTAGATGTTGGGGGAGAGAGGTCACAAAATGGTATTTATGATATAAACCTAACCTATAAAAACATGTGTTATAAATCAAAAGACAAAAGTTAATGCAACAACAGCAAGCAACAAAATTAACAGTGGATTATATCCAACAGACTCACAGATGATTTTTTATTTCCTTCTATTATTCCTGCATTTTCTACAATGGACATGTCTCACCTATACAGTGAGGAAAAAAATCATTTTTTTTTTTTTTTGCACAGACCAGCCTTGAACTTGCAATCCCTCTTCCCCAGTCTCCAAAGCAGCTGTAATTAGAAGGCCTATGCCCCAAAGCCCAGCTTAAAAAAAACATTCTTTTAAAAATCTGGGTTGGGACTAATAAGACAGCTCAGCAGGTGGTGTCTGTCACCAAGCCTGACAACCTGAGTTCACATTCCTGGTCTCACGTGGTGGAAGGAGAAAACTGACTCCTGCAAATAGTCCTCTGACCTTCACATACATATCATGCCAAGCCTGTGCACACACTAAATAAATAAATAAATAAATGTAAAGATCTACCTTTCAGGAACTAGAGTGATGGCTCAGTGGGTAGAGAATGTTTGCTGGTCGGGCGGTGGTGGCGCACGCCTTAATTCCAGCACTTAGGAGGCAGAGCCAGGTAGATCTCTGTGAGTTTGAGGCTAGCCTGGTCTACAGAGTGATGTTCCAGGACAGGCACCAAAACTGCACAGAGAAACCCTGTCTCGAAAAACCAAAAAAAAAAAAAAAAAAAAAAGTCAATATCCCAGGTTGTCTTTAACAGTGTTGATCAGGTGTCACTCCTCAGCTTAAATTATTCTCTCAGTGGTTCCCCTACAGAGTAAAATTTAGGTCCTTTTTTTTTCTGTGATAGACCTTTTATGATCTACTAGTTTCCTGCCATCCCTACCTCCGTTTTTTGGATACAGGATCTAACTACTTAGCCTGGCTGGTCTGGAACTTGCAATGTAAGTCAGGCTGACCTTGGCTTCCCAGAGATCCATATGCCTCTACTTCCCAAGTGTGAGGATACAAAATGTGAGCCCTCTGTCAGCCTTGTTCTTTATGAGCCAGCAAAGCTAAATTATCTCCACCTCTGGGACACTAGCCTCCTTTCTGCTTCTTTCTTTTTGCACACACTATTCCCTTTGATGCTATCCCCTGTACAGCTCACAGAATACTTCTCTATAAAATGCCTTCTTCCTCTGGGTTCCTATTGTACTCTGTATACATCTTTATTAAAAAAATATTTCATCTTATAGTTATACACATGTCCATGTCACTGCCTGAGAATACAGATATACTTTTTTTTATTTTTAGCATTTCTAGAATCTGATTCAATAAATGAAGGAGTCTTCCTGAAAAAAGCTCTTGCATTATGGCCCTTAGTGTGGATTGTATAGGAAGTGCATAAGTTCAGTATCTGGAAAAATGACTTTTGCTCACAGTGTAGAGATCTGGGAGCAGACAACAGGGATGAATGTTTCTAAGTACTTACTCTGTGTCTGACTCCATAACTGACATTCCATCAATTATCTTGTCTATACCCAAGTCTGAAAGTTAACATTTTTTTCTGCTTGTGTGCGGGTTTATGCATGTGGGTGGGTACACATGAGTGTGTGTATGTGGAGGCCAGAGGTCATTCTCAGGCTTCATTGCTTAGGAGCCACCCACCTAGTTTTTTTTGAGACAGGATCTCCCACTGACCTGGTACTTTATAAGTAGACTAGGCTGGCTGACCAGAGAGCCCCAGGAAAGTTTCCATTTCTGTCTCCCCACCACTGAGATTATATGTACTCCAAGCTTTTTTACATATATTCTGGAGATTGAACTGAGGTCCTCATGTTTGTCTAGTAAGCATTTTGCTCACTGAGCCTACACAGGTTTCTCTGTGTAGCTTTGCACCATTCCTGGAACTCACTCTGTAAACCAGGCTGGCGCCACCACCGCCCAGCTGGGATATTGACTTCTTTCGGATGTGTGTGATACTGGGAATTGAACCCAGTCCCTTATACACGCTAGGTAAGAGCTTAACACTAAATTATATCCCAAGCCCTTTGCATTATTTTCATTTTGAAACAGAATCTTGCTAAATTGCCCATGCTGAGCTTGAACTTGCTCTATAGCTCAGGCAGGCCTTGAACATGAGACCCACTAGCCTCAGCCAGTAAATTATATAGAATTGTAAATTAGACAGGACTTCCTTCAGGAAGCTGGGATTACAAGTATGTGCCACCACACCTGGCAACGAAAGATTTTTTTTTTTTTTGAGACAAGGTCTCATGTGTTCCAAGCTGGCATGGAACTACTATGTCACTCCCAAGTAATGAGATTACAAGTGTATGCCATCACACCCATTTTATATAGTGGTGGGGATTGAACTCAGATCTTCCAGTATGCCAGACAAGTATTCTACCAACTGTACTACATTCCTCAGCCCTTATGAAAGACATTTTAATTCCCACATTTTCAGAGTGAAGGAAAAGGTCTCACTGTACCAGGCACATAATAAATAATCAGCAAAAATCAATTAAATGTGAACTTGGATGTACTACATCAAGGCAGTCCCAGCTTAGGTCAGAATTTTGGTAACACCAGTACCTTACTTTGCTTTTGAGCATAATAGGAATAGTTTCTCTGAAAGTTAGGAGTACTAAAAATTCTAGAATCTAATATATAGCAGAAGGGTACAATATACTGCTTTTATTATACTCCAGTATGCAACTCCTCCCAGGAATAGGATAAAATTGTGATTTTTATTACATACACTAACCTCACTAGAAACTTGGGTGACAGGTGCATTCATTCTGTTGTTTTTACCTTGTATCTTTTAAATTTAATTTAGTTAGATGGTCCTGCAGACAGCACAGAAATAAAATACTCTTCCAGTTCTTCCTCCATTAATTGAATGCGTGCAAACTGTTTTACAGTTATGAAAGAGGTATTGATTTGTAAGAGAGGCTCACAGAAGCAAGCGCAACTAGTCCGACGCCACTGATAGTAAGTTACAAAGAAATCCATGTTCTTGGACTCAGATATCTCAAAAATGCAGTACTGCCTCCTCCAAAGCCAGAGCCAGCATACAAGAGAAAACACAACAACCAGGACACAAAACTGACACTTTCTTTGTAGCTAGGAGGCACCTACAAAATCAAATATGCATGCATGTGTATTTTATATATATAATAATATGGAGAATGGAAAAACAGAGAAACCAGAGACCAGTGTTAGCTCGGCCCTAGTCTGTAAGGAGGGATAAGAAAAACCTAGGTCTAACAGTGGGGAACTGAAAGTAAATTGAGGGAGGGGCTAGTTTCTGAGCAGGAGTAGAAAACGGGGGCTGAGAGGAGAGGGCAAGTGAATACACAACACACCTGGCCAGTGCACCCTGACCAGCCTGGCCGGCCCTTCTTACCTGCCGTGAAACCAGTCCTGGCACATGTCACACTCGATCATGAAGCGGGTCACATCATAAGGCAGTCGACAGAGGCAATACACAGGCACCGAGGCCATCTTCATAGGGGGGTGGATCGTTTTGCGTCGTGCCAGGTTTGAAGCTTTAAGAGGGCGAGAAGGCAGCAAGAAGCTCCTTCCCCACACGATGGCTGGACACAAACAACACTTTTTACAAAGTGAATCAGGCCAGGGTTTCCAAATCGTCCCGTCCCGTGTCCCCGCCCCTACCCCACCCCCTGGGTACCAACCTCCAGTTCTGAAATAGGGAGTAACCAAACCAGGACTCAACACAGCTGGTGAGAGTGCAGGAGTTAAGTGGAGAAAGTCCACCCACCCTTCAGGATTTCTTTCACTTGGAAAGAACAGAAAGAACGTTCTGCGCTTTGCTCTGCCCTGCCTTCCAAACGCCTCCCCCAGCCCTCTACCTTCTTTGGCCCTGAAGTCAGTGACAACTTCTTTCCGGGTTTCATGTAAATATCTGAAAGCTTTCGGGAAGCTTCTTTAATCCCTCACTGAACCCTCTCTTTGCTGGCCTCTTGCTTCCCAGGACTCTCAGCTCCCTTTATTATGACGCAAACCACAGCATAAAGGATGAGGCTGGGAAGAGGGAAGCTGAGGAAGAGACCCTCTCCAGCCCCCCTAAATAGGAAGCACCAGAGATGCGGAAATCCCTGAAAGTCTGCGCAGGTTATTCCAAAATTACCCCCAAAGCCTTCAGGAACAAGACAAACAAGACTAGGCACCCAACTCAAATCACAGTTCTGGGATTGCGTCTGGAGAGTTTTAAATGTAAATGCTCCCTTTCGTCATTCTCAATATCATTCCCTCCCAACCGGTAAGGAGTCTCATTATGCTCCAAAATGAAATAAATCGCAGTTTCGTCCTCTACTTCAAAGCTGACAGGGATCTCATCTCACCCCTGACACTAAAAATGATCTCTTCGAAGCCCCGGTAAACTGACTAGAATTTCCTCACACCCGGGAAACTAAGCAAAGATTTTTTTTTTCCCCACCGCTTCCAAATGGCAGGCATTTCTTTGCAGTCCCCGCAGACTGCCAAGAGCTCTCCTGTACCCCTCAGTTGACAGAGGTTTCTCCTTGCTTGTAGCCCCCCAAACTTACGAGGATTTCTTTACGCTTTCCCGACTGACAGGAACCTTTTCACGCCCCAAACCTGACAAGATGTCCTCGATCCCGAACGCTACAGGAACCTCTTCATGTCCAAGGCTGCAGGCACTCTTCAAGACGCAGAGCTCAGCCCCAGAGACTCGCCAGCGGCAAGGCTCGCTCCGGGGCAACACAGCGTTATGCTAAGCAGAGGCTATCCGGGCAGTTCCGGCCCCAGGGGCGGCGCGCGGTGGATTCTGGGATTGCCGCTGTAAAACTGTGAACCTTACTTGCCTTCGTCTATAAACCACATGCCGCGTCACGCAGCGCCAGCAGTCTGCCTGGGCTTTAGGGCAACGTTCACCACGGCACTCCCGCAGTCTGGCCGGTTAGGACCTTCCAGAGACCAAAGCCTAATGCGGGGGTCGCCTGGCGAACTGGCAAGTGGCTTTGTCGCCGGGGCCGTCAGGAGATAGCCTCGGGCTGATGCACTGGCCGCCAGGTCTGGAATAGCCTGCCGGAGAAGTCGCCAGGAGAACCCGGCTACAGTGGCAGTAAATTCAAAGCAATCAATAAAGTTTATTCAAAATAACGAGGAAGTGGAGGCGGAGAGGGGAGGAGAAATCTGGTAAACAGCTACCATATTAAGAGTGGCGGCGGCGTTCCGTGAGGAGACAAGCTCGCCGCCATCTTATGAGGCTCGGGCACGCGAGGTGAAGGTGGAGCCCGGTACGTCAAGCTGGCGGGTCTCGCGTGACGTCATGGGGCGGGGCGACACCTTGAGAAAGCGGGGCGGTGCCCAGTAAATCCTAGGACTTGCTCCTCTTGTAGGTGGCCCAATTGCTGCCCGAGACCTTGAGCTGATAGGCGGAGGAGCCGCCATCTTAGGCGAGGCGGTAGTTTGGCTCCATTTTGAGTGGGGCCTGGAACCCAAGTCTCCCCTACCCCTGAGCAAACTGGGAGTTAAAGAAACCCGGCACCTTCCTCCTCCTCCTCCTCCTCCCTCCCTCTTAACACACACTGCTCCTCCTTAGTCTCCTCCTATGAGGGGAGGTGAACTTTGTGACTCCAAACTGCAAAACTGGTAGGCAGGGCTGCGGGGGCGGGCTTCAGCCTTGGAAGAGGCGGAATACTCCCTGCAGCTCCTGTCCACCAAGCACTTTTAGCCGGCTAGGTCTTTTTCCCACGGCTGGTGTATGGTTTAATCTCCACTCCGTGGGAGGAAACTCTGGGATTACCACCAAATAGAGAAACAGGTTTAGAGGAGGCAAGTGATTTGAGAGCCTGGAAACTGAAAACGGCACCTTCTAATTTCCCCCACATTGAGCTGTCAGTCTTCCTTTCTCTTCCCAAGCTCTCTTCGCCGACCCTGCAGATTCAATTCTGTAAGGAGCAAATACCGTTCAAGGATTTCCATCCACCTGTACCAGGATTTTCTGACTGAATGTAATATGTTTCAAGATGGCGCTGTTTTCTTTTTTTTTTTCTCAAACATTAACGAAATAGCTCTTGTTTTACTATATCACTTTCCTAGAGGATCTCATTACTTTATAAAAGAAAGTGTGTTAAAAAAATTTTTTTCTTACCAAAAGAGGAAAAGTGGAGTGGAAAAGCGAATGTGTATACAACGATTTTTCTGACTGGCAAACAAATATAAGGATCGTCATAAGTGAAAAATCATTTCCCTCTCTCCTTGTTCCCCCCATTTCTCTCCTCTCCACCTCAGCCTCAGCTTCTTGAGTGTTGTGATTACTAGCTGGTGGAGAACTCTTAAAAAAAAAAAAAAACGTCTGAGAGGATGGGGCAGGAGAATCCCAAGTTTAAGATGAAAGGAAAGAGGAAGGGAGGAAAAAGTAAAATAAGCTAAGAGCCTCAAAGGCTGCTTGCTGTTTTAATAGATACTTCAGGGAGACTAGGAGGATGAACAAAGATTTCCTGATGTATGCATAGGATGTAGCTTAGTCGGTAGAACACTTGCTTGGCATACACAAAGTCCCAATGTTCAACCCCTAGCACTGCATAAACCTTGGATGGTAGCCCTTGTACTCAGGAGGATCAGAAGTTCAAAGTCATCCTTAGCTACATAAGTTCCAGCCCAGTCTGGGATACATGAGATCACAGCTCAAAACAAGTTTAATAACTTTGTACACAAAAATAAGGTGCACAAATGCATAGAGGCACATAGGGAGTCATACTGTAAGGAATAAGATCAAGAGATACTGCAATACAAAAATGCAAAAGTTTAGATTTTGTCCTTTAAGGAATAAGAAACTACTGAAGATTCTTAAATGTGTATGTGTGCTGAACTCGATGTTGTAGTTATATATCTATATCTGTATAAAATAATGATTATAAATGTTTGTTTAAAAAGGTGAAGTACAAATGTCAATTTAACAAATTGTAGATTTTCAACACTGTACACAAACTCCTTTGTTACAAATAAATATTTATGCTTCTAAAAAAAAGTATGAGTGTGTGTGTGTGTGTGTGTGTGTGTGTGTGTGTGTGTGTGTAAGTGCCTGAGTGTATGTATGTGAACCACATGTGTGCAGGACCGTGTGAAGGTCAGAAGAGGGCATGGATCCCCTGCAACTGGAGTTATAGGAGGATATGAACTGCCATGGGTCCTGGGAATTGAACCTGGATTCTCTGCAAGAGCAGTAAGCACTCTGAACCACTGAGCCTTCCCTCTAGTAACTGAGTCATAGTTGTCTCAGCCAGAGTAGTGTGCGGTTTTATTGGGACCCGAAGCTTATACACTTTGAGGTGAAGGGACTGGGGACTTCCGTAGAAAAGAATATAGATCAGTAAGTACTAATGTTAGTTTGAAGTGCAGACCCCTAGGACTAATTGAAAACTTCAGGTGAATGAGGGAAAGAGATAGGAGTCCATTTCTGAGTTGAGTGTCAGAGTGTATGATGGCACCACTGACTGAGCCAGGGTATACAGAAAAACAGGTTTTGTGAGGAAGAATAAAATGTACTTTTAAATTGGAGTATGTTAAGGTGTGTGTGGAACAATAACTCATCCAGTCACCATTTTCTTTTTCCCTCTTTTCAACCCTTCTTCCATTCTTCTCTTGCTTGGCTTTGTTTTTTTTTTTTTTTTTTTGAGACAGGGTTTCATTGTATAACCATGATGGCCTCAAACTCATTACGTAGCCCAGGCTAGCCTCTAACTCATGCTCCTACTTTCCATCAACTATTGTAGGACACAGCCAACAATTCTTTATTAGCCAGCACCAGGCACTGTACTGGAGGCTGAGGATGTTAGCGAATAATAAAATAAAAATTCACTCATGTTTTTTGTGCACCTGCTATTCTAAACACCAGGGATTCTGGAATGAATAAAATAGACAAGATCCGTGTCCTCTTGTGACTCATGCCAGTAAGGGAGGCAGACAATAGAGTCAGATAAGACAGTTCCTAATTGTAGAGAATGCTACCAGGAAAACAAGAAGTTACAAAATAGAGACTGATCCAAAGAGAAAGCTACTTTAGATAATGTTCCCAAGGAAGGCCTCTCTGAGAACATGACTTGCAAGTTTAGACCTGAATAATAAGAGCTAGCTAAGAACAAGACAAAAATCCAAAGTGTAAAGGCCCTAAAATGGCCATGGGCGGACCTGGTGTGGTACAGGTAAGGATTAGGGTAGACTGTAGACATGAATAGCATACATGTACTCTTTAGGAGTACACAATCTAATGAATAAGGTGAGGTAACATTAACAAAACAAAGCGTGAAATATGGCCAAGCCTAAGTGCTACCTAGAGGTGCGAGCAACCTGAGGGCTAGCAAAGAGCCACAGTTAACTTGCGGCGGTGTGCAATTCCTCTCCCCAGAAAACTCCTCTGCATTGTTCTTGAGAAGTGGGAAGGGGAAGCTGAAGGCTGTGGTGAAAGGCCTAATTGTAAGAAACTGAACCCAAGGCACATCTGAGTCACTGACAAAGGACTGCTGTCACTGTCAAAGATGGGAGTCAGCCTGCTGCTGCCCTGGAAGTGTGCGGTCTGGACTCTCTCAAAATACAGTATGTGGTCTGAATTAGCTCTCATAGCCCAAGGTTGCTCTGGGAGCCTTCCTCCCACACATCCATGTCCACTTAACACTTCCAAGCGTTTAACTAGACAGATAATTGAATGTATTCGATCAGATAGCCACTGCTAAACTGGGTGATTCACCCATCCACTAATACCCTGCTAGAGAGAACCTCAGAGGGATCTTTCCAACTCATTTTTCCTCATAAATGTATATCTATATCTAACTTTTGGGATGAAAAAGCGAGAGCTTAAGTGAACTATAACATGAAAAGAGATGGGGACAGAATGAGGGGAAAGAAAAGGATAAGATAAGAAAGATTGGTTTGTTTCCAAACAGACTTGAAAGCACGGTGAATACAAAAGAGCAAATAATGACATTATCTGAGAATTACTTTGTGATTAGCACTGCTCTCAGCATAGGCTTGCTATATATATAGCCCAGCAGGGTGGTACTGCCCTGCTGCTTCTCGGGAGGACGGGGGTGGGGGTGGGGGGATGAGGGGGTGGCGCTGATGAAGGAGGATTACATGTTTAAGGCCTGCCTAACAGGGTGAGTTTAAGGCCAACTAGGACAACTTAGTAAGACCCTGTTTCACAACTATTTTAAAATTTTTATTTTATGAGCATTGGTGTTTTGCCTGCGTGCATGTCTATGTGAAGATGTCGGATCCCATGGAACTGGAGTTACAGACAGTTGTGAGCTGCCAAGTGGGTGATGGGTAGGTCCTCTGGAAGAACAGCCAGTGCTCTTAGCTGCTGATCCATCTCTCTAGCCCCTCAAAACTATTTGAGACAGGGTCTCTCTATGTGGTCCTGGCTGTCCTGGAGCTCCCTAAGTAGACCAGGCTGGCCTCAAACTCACCAGGCTTCAAAAGAAAACTTCTAAAGGTCTGAGGATGTAGCTCTGGTGTGTTGTTTGCCCAGCATGTGAAAGGCCCTGTAATCAATCCCCAGTCCATAATAAAGAAGTAAATGAATAAGCGATCATATAAACTCTTCAAATATTAATGCAGTCCTCACAGCAAACTTTTGAGGTGGGTTCCAGGAGTATTTCCATTTTATGGATGAGGAAACTGACTATAAATGCTTTCTAATTCACATGCCCAAGGACACATAACTAGTATGCATGCAATAAAGCTGGGTTTCCCGATGATGTAGCTTGTGATGGTTCCTAGTGATTGTAAACTTGACAAGAACTAGAATCATCTAGGAGTAAACCTCTAGTCATGTCTGTGAGGGAATTTCTAGACTGGATTACTTGAGGCATGAGGACCATTCTGAATTGTGGGTACCATAATTCCATGGGCTGGGTTCTAGGCTAAACAAAAAGGAAGGGATTACAAACTGGGCCTCAGCTTTCAGCTCTGCTTTCTGACTGTGGATAAAATGGGATCCACCACCTCATATTCCATTTGCCATGACTTCCCTGCAATTACAGAGTGTACCCTCAAACTGCGAGCCAAGAGCAATCCACCCTTCCTAAAGTTTTGTCACAGCAATGAGAGAAATCAACCAATAGACACCTCCAGAGTCCGGGTTCTTCTCTGCTCAGTTGTACCACTAGAGTGGACTTTTTCCCCTGGTTTTTCGAGACAGTGTTTCTCTGTGTAACAGCCCTGGCTGTCCTGGAACTCTCTCTGTAGACCAGGTTGGCTTTGAACTCATAGAGATCCACCTGCCTCTGCCTCCTGAGTGCTGGGATTAAAGGCGTGCGCCACCACTGCCCAGCCACTGGTGTGGATTTAACCACAACTTGTGTATGGATGTAATGAAAGAAGGCAATCAGCCATCTTTGCATAATTTGATCCACAGAAATCAAGTATGGTTTGCACACTCTTGGGAAAAAAAACCATCAGAGTGATGACACAATTGCCAAACCAGGCAGCTAAGAATACATAGGCTGAATTTTTAAATTATATAGAAATAATACAGCCACTTCCCAATTCATTGTATTTTACAGGAGAAATGTTAAAATGACATTGTATGAATTTATATTTATAAATGAACTCAGACTGAATCCAGTGGAAACTAATTTGTATGAAGAATTCAGTCTTTGGGGGAAAGATGTCTAAGAATCATCAGCTGTAGATATACTGAAGTTTTGCACTTTGAAATAATTCATCAGAAAATCATCCCAATAGGCTGGGGATATAGCTCAATGATAAATCACTTGACTAGCACACAGTAGGCTTTGGATTCAATTTCCAGTACTGAAAAAAAAAACAAGTTCAGGGGCTGGAGAGATGGCTCAGAGGTTAAGAGCACTGACTGCTCTTCCAGAGGTCCTGAGTTCAATTCCCAGCAACTACATGGTGGCTCACAACCATCTGTAATGAGATCTGATGCGCTCTTTTGGCATGCAAGCATACATGCAGAAAGAACACTGTATACATAATAAATACATTTTTAAAAATTAAAAAAAAATAAGTTTATTTAGAGCAGGAGTGGTGGTGCACACCTGTAATCCCGGCTTTCTGGGGGCTTGAAGGTGGCTGCTGCAAGTTCCAGGCCAGTCAAGATCATTCAGTGAAACCCTGTCTATAAAAAAAGAGGAATGTATCCCAGTGGACTGGACTGGCTAATGTAGCTCAGTTGTAGAGACTTGCCAAGCATGTACAAGGCCCTGGGTTTCATTCCAGCATCTAAAGAGTAAGGGGGGGGGGCGTGTGGGGAAGGAGGAGCATATCAAAATGTTGTCAGAATGATGAAAGCCAGAGCCTTGGACATACTGATCAAGCACTCTGTCACTAAATAAAACCCCCAGCCCTATAAACTCCTCTTTTATTTGTTTTTATTTTTGGGTTTTCTGAGACAGGGTTTCTCTATATAACAGTCCTGGATGTCCCAAAACTCACTCTGTAGACCAGGCTGGTCTTGAACTCACAGAGATTTGACTCTGCTTTTTGTTGTTGTATTGTTTTCTTTGTTTGTTTGTCTTTTGGTTTTCCGAGACAGAGTTTCTCTGTGTAGTCCTGGATGTCCCGAAACTTGCTCTGTAGACCAGGCTGGCCCTGAACTCACAGAGATCTGCCTGGTTCTACCTCCCTAGTGCTGGGATTAAAGGCATGCTCCACAAACACCTGGCTAAACTACTTTTTTCTAAAAATATTTTTGTTGACCCTTTGGTAATTTCATATGTATGTGTGGTGGAGAGGCTCTCCACAGGCTGGAGAGATGACTCAGAGGTTAAGAGCACTGGCAGCTCTTCCAGAGGTCCCGAGTTCAATTCCCAGCAACTACATGGTGGCTCACAAACATCTATAATGAGATCTGGTGCCCTCTTCTGGTGTGCAGACATACATACAAACAGAACACTGTATACATAATAAATAAATAAGTCTTTAAAAAAAAGAACGGCCCTCATAGGCTCATATGTTTGAATATTTAGTTATCAGGGAGTGGTACTACTTGAGAAGGATTAGGAGGTGTGGCCTTGTTTGAGTAGGTGTGGCCTTGTTGGAGGAAGTGTGTCATACTGGGTATGAGCTTTGAGGTTTCAGAACGCCAAGCTAGGCCCAATGTTTCTCTCTTCTGATGCCTGGTGATCCAGATATAGTACTCTAAGCTACTTCTCCAGCACTATGTCTGCCTGTGTGTGCCCCCATGCTCCCTGCCATGATGATAATGAACTAAACCTCTGAAACTGTAAGCCACCACAATTAAATATTTTCCTTTGTAAGAGTTGCCATGGTCATGGTGTCTCTTCCCAGCACTAGAACACTGACTAAGAGAGTATGCAATGTATCTGTCTTGATCATATCCATCCCCTGCTTCCCTCTCCCACTCTCCCAGGGACCCCCAACATGTTCCCTCTCACCTTCACTTACTATTGTTTTTTGTTCTGTAACCCACTGAGTCTTTTTAGTGCTGACTACTGGAATGTTGACAGATCTCAGCTTATCTTCTGTGCAGATCTTGTACAGGTGAACAAACTTCTCTTAATAGTGCTAGCAATAGTGATAGTAAGAGGCAAATCATAAAGTGAAAAACCATAAATACTATTGTGGTCTTATAGCTGTTGTTGTTTTCAATTATACTGAAGTTGTGGACCGAAGCTACAGCTCAGTAGAAGAGCATTTATTTACCACGAACAAGGCCCTGTATTCAATCCCCAGCCCTGCAAGGAAACAAACAAAAAGCAAAAGTTGCTAAAAATATAAATGTTGGTGACAAACTGATTGAATCTGTAGAAAATCAAGCCAAAAAAAATCTTGTGACTAAGAAGTCACATTAATAACATTTTATTGTACAAAATTATGATGAAAATGTTTTAGAATTGGTAGGTGTATGCATTCTTGTATATCATTATTACCCCTACTATGTTGTATAAGTATTAAAACATCCTTTAAAAAGCTTATTTAAGAATCTTGAGTGCACTTCCCTTCTCTTCCCCTGCCTTTTGACTGCGAAGCACTTCATTTTCAATTTGCACGTGCCCCCACAAAATTATCGGTTCCCGCTCCTGCTAGATGGTTCTTGTGAGCTAAACTTAGATTACAGTGATTCAGCTATCGACACTCTTCTAACCAAACACCTCTCCATTGAGAGTGGGATGCAGTATAACAATACGAATGAGGAGACTAATGTGGATGTTTGTCATTCTCACATAAACAGAATTATATCGTGTCATGTGGCCAACTGCTTTCCTCACTTGACAAAATAACTTGGAGACCTTTCTATAAAAATGATTCCTGAAACCTTTATATTTCTACGAGGAATTCCCTTCATTTGCATGGGTCTGAATTTATTTCCCCATACTCTGATGGATAAAATGGCTTTACTTTGTCGCGCTACCTCGACCAGCAAGGAGACGCAACACCGAGCTCTTCTTCAAGTTGTTTTATTTCAGGCCTTTGTTCTTTGTCTTACTCTTTATTCTCTCTATCTCTTTCTCTTTTCTCCTTTTCCTAAAGGGGGGAGCCCGTACCCAGCCTTTATAGGTCTCATTCCACCGACCACCACATGCCACGTGGGATCCCAGGATAGGTACACATGCCATAGCAAGCCGTAATTGAATACCAAAGCCCAAATACGGAGCTGCCTTTGTCTAAATGTCCCGCTGGCAGGAAGGCAGAGACAGGGTGTCAGCGCCATCTTAAAGATGCAGCAGTGCAGTGAAACGGCTCTCCACATTACTTGTTCACTTTTATAGGGATGTAATGAACATGCTAGTATGGCCAGTCTTGAGCTAAAGTGTATTTCTCTGGGTAGGCCTTCAAAGATGGGTTACTGTGTCATAGAGTAAGGATGCGTTCAGTTATACAAGTAGAAGAGTAGCTCCATGGTACAGCACCTGTCTAATGTGCATAAGCCTCTGGGTTTGATGCTAGTAGCACTTTTTAAAAAACATAATGCATCCTGCCAAATTTCATTATAAAAGGATATGCCAATTTTCACTCCTGTCATCACATTTTTCAAATTTCCTAGAAACATGGCCTTTGAATTTTTTCAACTTATTTATTTATTTATTTATTTATTTATTTATTTATTTATTTATTTATTTATTTTAGTAGAACCAAAACTATTCTAAGCCACAGTCATCCTAGGGTCCCCTCTGCTATACAGCCTCCCTGTTTCTGTGGGTCGCAGTCTGATTGTCCTTTGCTTTATATCTAGTATCCACTTATGTGTGAGTACATACCATGTTTGTCCTTCTGAGTCTGGTTACCTCACTCGGGATGATATTTTCTAGTTCCATCCATTTGCCTGCAAATTTCATGATGTCATTGTTTTTCTCTGCTGAGTAGT
>CABHPH010127002.1:0-11307 GCA_902168325.1 Peromyscus nudipes
TTTTTTTTTAAGATTCAAATTTCAAAGGGGCAGAGACAGAAATTATAATAAGTGTTTTAAAGTAAATGCTCTAGAGAAATAAAGGACTTGTGTGGCTTAGACATCTGCTTCTGCAGTACCTGTGTTGAGACAGATCAGGGGCCTATCTAAAGTTTATTCAAGCTGAACAAAGTGTTAGGATTATCCTGGTAGGTTTGTGAGCAGATGCAGCCACTTTTGAAGTCAGTATTGAATTTTCTGGAAAAACAATTTAGCCTCCAACTACCACGTGACCCAGCAGTATCACTCCTGTGTATATTCAGAAAGACCCAAAGGCTTGCCACAGGGATACTTGTACATACACTATTCACAATTGCTAGGAAGGAGAAGCAGTTAATTGCTCATCAAGAGATGAATGCATAAAGAAAATATGGGACATATGCAAACAGAATTTTATTCATCTATAAAGAAAAATAATACGATGTTTACAGGAAATAGATGGAGTGAAAAATATTAAATGAAATAACTCAGACTCTAAAAAGCAGATACATTTTTTTAGGTGCAGATACATGTTTTATCTCATATTCAAATCCCAGGTTTTAACTTTCTCATATATATTCATATGATACAATACAGTTCATGAAACTATAAAAGAAATCATGAGGGAGGAGGAACTCTTGAGTTCGAGGAGAGAAAAATACAGTAGCAGAATATACATGACAAGAAAGTAGACTGGATGCCTCCAGGGAGAGGGTTAGGAGAATGGGAGTGGGGAAAGAAGATTGATTTTTTTTTTTAAAAAAAAAAGTAGTTTATGAAGATTCCATAACGACATACATAAATTTGCAGGCTAATTAAAAATGTTAAAAACGAATTTCAGTTTTAATCCAGTATGTTCATGAACTGCATCTAAAATCACTTTGCTGTGTGTAGCAGTTAATCCAGTACCATCAGTCCTGTGTTTCATCTTTAGCAATAAATCATAAAATAATTAAGAAAGGAGTGTTTTGGTCAGCATCGATGATTACATAGGTGATACCAAGGCCAGATAGTAAATATTCAGCCCGCAAATCAATTTAGAAAATACCTTCGTAGACACAAGGAATATTACTTGAATTCAGACAATATCTGAAACAGTACATCAAAACTACCCTGCTCTAGAACAATTTGACACCAAGATGTACACTGATGAAATAAGTACACGTTGAAGGACAACAAATCTCCTATGTCTCTGGGAAGAAACACAAACTATGTATTCAACAGAGGAGGAAAATATACCTGAGTCACCTTCGGAGGCCACAGATGAAGTGGAATGTCAGAGCTTTCTGCGAAACTGCTCGGACTGTGAGGAAGAGAAATGCCAAAGGACAGGATTCTTGTGTCCGTTTTGTGTCAGCATTCCCAATCAGAGCTTCAGGGTGCTTTGTCATCCATCAGGTCTCTTAATAGTCTTTCTGTGTATCAGCACGCTGAGGTTGTAGAATGTTCTCACAGATACTTTTTAAACCAATGTTTTCTAGATATATCTGACCGTAGAAGTGTCTTAAAATCCGTACTGCAGGAAACCTGCCTTCAAGTTTGTCTTGGGAGCTAGATAGACTCCTAAAAGTAGACTATTTCCATTGCCCTTGTTTACCTCCCAGAATTTGAAGGTAAGACATTCTTTTGTTTGTTCCTTTGTTTTCAAGACAGGGTTTCTCTGTGTAGTTTCGGTGCCTGTCCTGGAACTCGCTCTGTAGACCAGGCTGGCCTCGAACTCACAGAGATCCGCCTGCCTCTGCCTCCCGAGTGCTGGGATTAAAGGCGTGCACCACCGCCGCCCAGCTTAGTAAGACATTCTTGCTGACGGCGGCACACTCTTCAGACACAGGACTTGGAAGAATTGAGCTGGAATTGACCTAGAAGTTTCTTCCCTGAGGACAAGTTCCCATAGCATTGGAAGATACTGTGCAAGATATCAAGGGAGAAAAGTGATAACTAGGACTAACAACCTGTAAAGCACATGAACCACAGCAATGACCAGCTCAGTAAGATGCCCCCAAGGGTGCAACAGCGGCACTTCTGTCTTGGTGGTAACCAGCAGCCATCTAATCAGAATGAAGCCCTGTTCAGTAGGAGGGAATTCATACCTGGGACTGTAAACTTAGCCAACTTCCTATGGCTGGTGAGTGAGGTCATGAATCCAAGAGGAGAACTGTGGTGATATTTAGTTTGTGCTGAAATGTGGTGGTATTCTATTTGTATGTTAATAAATAAAGTTTGCCTGGAGATCAGAGGAAATAGCAAGCCATTTTAAGTAAACACAAAAGTCAGGCAGTGGTAGCACACTTAATCCTATCACTTAGCAGGCAGGGTCTCTGTGTGTTCAAAGCCATACTAGGGAACAGAGCCAAGCTTGGTGATACACACCTTTAATCCCAGTACCAACCATAGAGACCTGGAGGTCTGTACAGACAGACAGTGACAAGGAAGTGGGGTAGCTGGGCTAAGATAGCCAATGAGAGGGCAGAACTGCAAGGCACTAAAGGCTAAGACAGGAAATAGATCGCATTTGTAGTCTTCAGAGCTGGTGAGGTAAGGTTGGCTGGTGGCTATTCCTATTTCCCTGATCTCTAAAGCTTTCACCCCTATATTTGGCTCCATGTTGTTTATTTAATAAGGCCACTTAGAAATTCATCTACAGAGAACCTGCTATTGCCACTTTCCTAAACCAGTATACTATCTCATTTCATAGACAAGTGTAGATCTCACATCTCATTAAAGAAACTTCTTTTGGTGGTAGATGGAGACCATTACAGAAATCCACAATTAGTACAAATGTAAAAGAAAACTTACTATGGGGTGCCCAACCCCAACTGATCCATCTACAAACTAACCCATTCATCTGAGGCTTAGGGAACATGGGAGAAGGAGGAGCCAGAAGATTTACAAAGCCAGATGAACAGAACAACTGCTGCTAGATGGTGTCTTCTAGACTTGTCAAGGGTGTTGTTCTCATGAAATCTCAACAGTATGCTCACCTAAAGATGACCTGCATAATGACACTACTTGATAGAACGACACAGGCAGGGAAATCTCAGAGTCCCACCCTACGGACAACTACTGGCTGCTGAGAGAGGGGGAATCGATCTTCTCCAGGAATGAACCCCTTATAAATTATCTGATCCCAAGTGGCCAGGTTTGATCATAGATAGCGAGATAGGTAGACATATAGATAGATGATAGATAGAAATACATGTAGATAAATGTCCAGCATCTATGTAACAGTAATAAAATTAAAGAAGAGTTAAATAATTTGAGAGAGAATGTTGTTGACACAAGAGAAATTGGAGGGGTGGGAATTATGTAAATATAGTATCATATGTGAAATTCTCCAAAAATTAATTAAAAATAAACTTATTTTAAATACCTTTGAATGCTACCCAAATGATAATGGGATTCAACAAAAATGATGCCTTATGTCCCCTAATCAAATGAATGACATAAAAAGGTAGGTGTTTTGGAGAAGGTAATGTGGAGCTTATGGCAAGAATGGATTAGAACCCAGTAGATTCCCACACTAGAAGCCCACTATAATAGTGCTTGCAATAAGTCAGAACAGTTACTCGTCAAGAGTGTGCCAGAAAGAACTGAGATAGAGGCAGTTTTGGGAAAGGACTTCTTCCTGCTGAAATGTTCCATTTTCTTCTCTCCAACATGTATTTTGACAAATTGTCATCATTTGAGTATCTACAACAAAATACTATGGTATTGGTATTGACAAAGGATGCATCAATTACCATTCCTGTACTCTTCTCACCTTTATCGGACTGAAAGGCAACTGTGTGACCGTAGATTAGAAAGCGTAAATGAGCATATTAATCTCTGCCCACATATGCCATTTCTACACTGTTGGTTTTATAACTTGAGTCAAATCTTACTTTTAATTAAAAACAAAACAAACAAACCCTATTCCAGCATATGTTCTCAGGTATCAGCTCTCTTGTCTCAGAATTATTTTGGCATATATTTATTCTGTCCTTGTAATATACCTTTTCTTAGTATGTTCTTTTTTATGTATTTCTTATAAATTTGTATTATTAGCTACCCCAGGGGAGAAATATCTTCTTGTCATCCCCAGCATGATCTAAACAGAAATCACACCATGATCAAATAAATATTCATGCTCTATTATCCTTGATTTTCTATTGTTTGATAAAGATGCTCTGAGTTTTAAAGATGTTCTCCTGAGTATTTGAAAGAAATGGAATGGGATAAGTAGAACAAACTAGTTTCTCACAGATAGAGGAGTTTTTGGCCTCCAAAAACATAAACATTAGGGGCATTTGTATGCACATTTAATGTAAAGAGAAGTTATACTTTCCAAACTCTCTGTTAAATTCATTGCATCTCACCGGCAAACAAGATGAATGATGATACCACATAGGCAAAACTGCTTGATATTAGAGTTCATAGAGAGTTGGGAGATTCGAATTTATTTTTAATAAGCAGACACAAGTGAATATAAACCTAGTATCAAGGTTGTTTACTTACCTTTAAAAAAATCAATTTCTATGGAAAAACCACAGACACATATAACAGTTTGCAAGGCTTTTGCTTGTGAAAAATGGGAGGTTAAAATAAAAATAGAGGAGTGTGCTGTTCTATGATAGAATACAAGCTCTAGAGTCAGAGTAGTTGATGAAATTGACTTGCAATCACAGCCATGTTTTAGCTAAGTGACATTGAGCTGATCACTCTCTCCATTAATCCATCAATGTCTTCATATATTAAAAATAATAGTAGTTTCCCAAAAGATTTCTTAGAGGACCACACTGTATGATCATAAATAGCTATATAAAGTAAAGCACATAGGCTTTTATTTTTCTGTTTGTATAATCTGTTATAAGCTATTTAGAATAGATATATTCTAAGATCATTTTAGATAGAGGACAATAAGAACTTGCTAAGGAAACATTACAGGACTCAGAATCCTTTCAATTAAGTTTTAGAAGAAAGTTTGGTTAGAAAAGTGACATGGATTTTCTCCTTTTCTGTTTGCTTGTTTTCTTTTCCTAGAATTTTGTAGGTTTGTGACAATTTTGTCTATGCTCGACTTTGAGTTAATATTGACATGATGAATGGGGTGGATTGATGTTACCATTTGACACACAGCTATTCTTTTAGTCTAACAATTTTACTGAGTTGCTTCTGCACAATTGCTGATGACTTCTGGTCCACCTATACATAAAGTTAGGTTCAACTTTCTGTACCACACTGTCTCATTTGTAATAGATTTGAAGAAGTTATATAGTATTTTCCAACTCTTTCCAAATTGTTTACTATTCAAGTTCTTTGTGTTTTCCATAGGAAATTTTGATTTCCAATTTCTGCCAAATTTCCTCTTTAATTTCTTTTTTCATATATCAGCGTGGGGATAACATTAATCAGTATTGACTAGTCATTCCATGTAGAAGGTATATATTTCTATATAGATCATTAAGTTATCTCAGTAATCTTTTAAAATGCAGATCTTTCATATTTTTGTCATATTGCCCCTTAAATAGTCATATTTATGATATTACTAGCAACATTACACATAAGATTTTAGCCATATTGGATAAACATATCATATTAAATAAACATACTCTTTTTTTATTTAAAATAGTTTATTTATTTTTATTTTATGTGCATTGGTATTTTGCCTGCATGTACGTCTGTGTGAAGGTGTTTGATCTCCTAGAAATGGAGTTACAGAGAGTTGTGAGTTGCCATGTGGGGGCTGGGAATTTAATGCTGGTGCTCTTAACCACTGAGCCATCTCTCCAGCCCCCAATAAACATACTCTTGATGTATCAAGTAACTAGTTCTCACCTAGATAATTACCTGTATGAAACCCTGTATTCATATAAAGACATACATAAGTAGACACTGCCATTTTAACTTCCAACAGCCAAAACTATAAGTAACAACAAGAAAAATAGCAACAGGTAATGACTACACATGGTTTGTGTACAGTATGTTATATATACATACATACATATGTATGATATTACAAATAAAAGGGAATAAAGTATTGATCCATACTTTAAGTTTAGATAAATGTAAAAGCAATTAAGTTTAATGAAAGAGTCCAGGAAAAGAAAGAGATAATTTTGTATCATTTGATTTGTACACAGTTCTAGAAAATGCAAGTTTCCATGTTATAAGACAAAACTTTGCTCACGTGGGAATGGGGTTGAGTTACCAAAGGGGGAATTACAAAAAGGCCAAGGAAACTTTTAAACTTTTGCTGATCTGCCCAAGCTACTATAGAAAAGTATTTCAGTTTGGATAGCTTTAACAGCAGAGAGTCATTTACTCATACTTTTGGCGACTAGAAAATAGAAGATTAAGGTGTTGACAGGTTGGCTTTTAGCAGAGGCCAAACTTCTTGGCTTGAGATGACTGACTCCTTCCTGTCATCTACCAAGTCCCTCCTCTGCAGTCATTTGTACTCCTGGTGTCTCTCGTAATGATAAAAGTCATGCTGGATTAGGGCCTATTAATGAGAGCATACAACTAATTCCCTCCATAAAGGCCTTATCTTCAAATACATTTGGGAGTTAGGGTTTGAGCATATGAATGTAAGGGACACGATTCAGGCCATAGTATTTTCCCTCTGGCTCCCCCAAATTGTCCTTTTAATATGGAAAGTGTATTCATTACTTCCCAGTAGCATCAGACGTTTTCAGTTATTCCAGCATTACCTCAAAGCACAAAGTCATTTATAAAAATTAGAATAGAGTGTAACAACAGTTAGAACAAGGGGGGAGGGTGCATAGTAGGGCTTGGAGGGAGGAAAGGAAGGGAAGAATGATCCAATTTTATGGGTAAAACCTGAGGTATGGTTCATCCTGATGCAAAATTCTGCTCTGAGTAACTGTGAGACAAGCCATGTGCTTCCAAAATGCAATGATAGGGAATCCATATGTGAGACATTGCCATTCCAAGAAGAGCAAAATGGAAAGTAGAAAATGTAACAGGTGACAAGAAATCCCCAAAACTTGCAAGACAAATTCAACACTTCCTCATATTTAAAACAGTCCCCATTGACTTGGTGTCCTTTTCTCTAGACCAACAAAGGTTTCAGGATTTTCATAGAAGGTAGCCTTATACTGAGACTGGAGAGCAAGCCTATAGATTCTGAAGTACTGGGTCAGCACCAGTCTGAAAGGACAAGATCAAATTAGACAAACTTACCTTTGGAAACAAAAAAGAAAAAAGACTTGTTTTCATACACATTCAGAGTTGTACATTCTGGTCCACTCCTATAGCAGTTCTACCTAAGAGCTCCATAGGATTTTTTTTCATCATTCAATTGAGCAATACACCTCTCAATTATTGCTGAGCCTGTGATCTGGTGTGGAGTGACCACTAACACAAATACCAAGTCTGACTTTTATGTGTAATAAATAGTTAATAAATATGTACTGAAAGTCTTAATGCATAATTAGTTCATGAAGTAAACTTAGATAAAAAACATGATTTATCAACCTCTTTCCAAATGTTTGCGTACAATTTTTATACAAAATACTGGGTTTTTTAATGTAATCTATTACTTGTAAACACGATTTTTTTTCTACCTATTAGGGCACTAACTGATTATGTCATTCTTAAGACCATCAGTCATATGAAAAGTCAGCAATTATATGAATGTGACATGAGGTGCTATATTAGCGTGGCGCCCATGACAGTTTTCTTCTTTTGAAGACACTGCCTACTTTGTGTTCAGATGTCATCTGTATTTATCAGACTGCGTGGTTCTTGACATTTTGCATCTTTTCAAAGCATATTGTATCTGAAGCTTTGACAACAGGAAATAATTATTGAGATACTGAAGAGTAACTTTTTTCCCCAAGCAGTAAAAAAAAAAAAAGTGTGAATTATTAGTCATTTCTGAAACTGTGTAGTTGAGAACTTTTGCTCAATTTTATAATGTAGCTAACTCTTTCTCAAAGTACTTGATAGTGTTTGAAAGTTTGTGAAACATGACAGGAATTAAGTTGATGAGGCAAGCTACTGTGTCATTTCATCTTCAACCATCCTTATATAGGACACTGGGAAAATGTTTCGAAATTCTTCCATAAAACCAAAATATTACTTGAAAAGATGTCTCTAGCAGATATAATTATTTCTTCTTAAAAAGTGTATTGAACCTAAAGGTAAGATGCCTATGCGTGATAAATTAATGTTTTAAAGTTCCTGTTTCAAACTGCATTAATCGTACGTAAATGATTTATGAATTTTAATATTTCCACAAGATCTGTGTGCCATTTATTTAACTGTAGCCCCATTGTAAGTATTTTCCTGTTCTTAACCCAGTCCAGGCTAATAAATGCCACCCAACATACATTCAGAAATATCAGTGGTTATCAAGGGCAAATACTTACTGGGAGAATTTAAAGTAGGTTCATTGTAAATTGTGAAGATTCTGAGCTTTTACATTATTGGAAATAACAGGTTAACTGACAAATTATATACCTGTTTGTATGAGACATGATGCTCTGAATCAGATTATTTACATTTATTTCTCATTCAATAGAGCAGTAGTTCTCAACCTCTGGGCCACGACCACATTGAGGGTCAAACAGCCCTTTCACAGAGTTGCCTAAAACCATCAGAAAACACAGATATTTACATTACGGTTCATAATAGTAACAAATTTGCAGTTAGGAAGTAGCAACAAAAATAATTTTAGGGTTGGGGGGTCACCATAACATGAGGAACTGTATTAAAGGGTCACAGCGTTAGGAAGGTTGAGAACCACTGCAATAGAATCTTACCCTTTTTGCTTTGTTTTTTGAGCCTTGATCTTTACAGTGTCAATGAAGGAAGTCTTCACGTAGATGCAATGAGTTGTCCTGTAGCAGAGGAACCTCGGACTTGAACACTTTATAATAGGCAGGAAGCATGCCTGATTTTTACTCTGGACAAAGGTGTTAACTTTGTCTTTCAAGGGTGTTTGGTTCCTTGGCAAATTAGTCTGGAAATGGTCATCAGTTCCTCAGATGTCAAGACTTTTTGTTTCCGAATAGAATCAGGAGAAAATCATAGAGAATTTGTCTGCAGTACTTTTTTCTAGAATATTTGTTTACTCTGAAAGGAACTTCATGAATGACTGCTGATCATGTGGGTGACACTAAATTCAGAGAGAGTTTCAGTATATTAACATTTATCAAATTAGGTAAGTTTATTAACTCACCCCAGTTTGGCATGAAGGGAGGAAAGAGGCACTACAGCAAGCAGTCTGCTTATACAGTCATGGATAAGATGGGGTTTCATTTTGGAGGAGCTGAGAGGTAAAGATCTGCAGCAAGCTTACCTGTTTCCCTGACTGGAGTGGCTTTGGGCTCTCATCTCGTATTTTTAAACAGAGTTTCTCCCTGGCCTGAAGCTTGTCAAGTATGTTGGGTAAGATAGCTAGCAAGTCCCATGGTTCTTTCTGCCTCCAACTCTTTAGGGGTAGTCTTACAAATAGTCTACCATCATGCTTGGCTTGTATGGGTTTGAACTTAGGCTCAAGCTTACAAGGTGAGCACTTTAATGATTGACCAACCTTCCTAGCTTGACTGCAAAACTATTGCTAGAAATACTGAGATTCTAAGTGTAAACGTGTTTGGTTATGACTAACATAATGGATTAAAAATCAACAACTGGCCGGGCGGTGGTGGCGCACGCCTTTAATCCCAGCACTCGGGAGGCAGAGGCAGGCGGATCTCTGTGAGTTTGAGGCCAGCCTGGGCTACCAAGTGAGTTCCAGGAAAGGCGCAAAGCTACACGGAGAAACCCTGTCTCGAAAAAAAAACAAAAAACAAACAAACAAAAAACCCCAACAACAACTATTTGCCTATTAACTGACTATAAACTTTATAAAATATTTGCTTTATACTGTTTTATGCTGATTGAGTTACCCAAAATATAAACCCTCACAGGAAAATTTTGTTAATTTTTTTGTAATAAAAGTTAATTTATTTTTTAACAAAATAAAATATAATACGATAAAACAAAAAAACTATCATAGCTCTTCACACTCCGTTGTTGATGTCATTCTAAATTGCCCAAAATCAAAGTTGACATTTAGTTCTTCAATACAGTTCTTAAAATATACTGGGTCAACTGCTTATTTGACACACATGCAAAGGCTTCTTGCTTGCTCCATTTAACACTATAAATTTCTATTCTTCATCTCTCTAGCTGTCTTAGGTAGGGTCTTTATTGCTGTGAAGAGACACCATGACCACAGCAACTCTTATAAACTAAACATTTAATTGGAGTGTCTTGCTTACAGCTTCAGAGGTTCAGTCCATCATCATCATGGCAGGGAGCATGTCGGTATCCAAGCAGATGTGGTGCTGGGGTTGACAATGCGACATCTTGGCTTGCAGGCAACAGGAAATAGACTGACCATTAAGAGGTGTTCTGAGCATAGGAAACCTCAAAGCCCACCTCCACACTGACACACTTCATCCAACAAGGCTATATCCAACCCAACAAAGCCACACCTCCTATTAGTACCCCTCCCTATGAGATTATGGGGATCAGTTACATTCAAACTACCACATTGCACTCCCTGGAATAAGTTTGTAATAATATCATAATGCAAAATGCATTTAGTCCAGCTTCAGAAGTCCCCATAGTCTGCAACAGTCTCAATGTTTAAAAGTCCAGAGTTTAAAGTCTTTTCTAAGATTCATGCAATCTCTTAACTGTAATCCCCTGTAAAAATCAAAATCAAAAAACAGATCACATACTTCCAACATATGATGGCAAACATATATAGACATACAAGTATACATACATATGTATATATATATATATATACATACACATATATACATACATACATACATATATATACACACACACGTGTACAAATATCAGATATCTACCTATATATTTTTAGATACTTAAAACATGCATAAACTCAAGCATACATATACATTTAAATTATCATAATCAGGTAAAATTTTAGATATGTATATGCTCTGAGGTTATCTACATGGCAGTGCCATTGCACACATGAATTCACAAAAGCTGTGGTTATACAAAATCAAGCCAGCCAGAATCCTAGCATGGTTGCAGGAGGAGCTAATAAAGTCCCACCGCTCCCAGAGGAGCTATTGGCAATTGATGTCTTCTGGGGGACAGAGAATCAGTTTTCTTTAGGGATTGACTCCCAAGAAACTGTTTGCTGCAGTAGATTTTTTCCTACACACGTGACACAAGGGCAGCACTAAGTGGAATCATTGGATTTTAAAAAATGAAAAGCACGTGAAATTCAGAGGGGAAAGTGGGAGGAAGTCTTGG
>CABHPH010127006.1:0-10496 GCA_902168325.1 Peromyscus nudipes
ATACTAGAAAAAGAGAATTGTCTCAACATGGGCCACTAGGTGTAACAGAAGGAGTGTGAGATATCCAAGACAGTTACCCACAGTCCTCTGTAAGCAGGCTGTGCATATCTAACTCAGGTTACACAGCATCCAGTTTGGGTAAGGGATAACCATGGCAGTGTCTCTCCAGATGGTTCTACCAGAAAGTGTGACCTTCTTAATTTCAGAAATGTGACCCTATGGATATCCTCATTTGCATGAACAAGATGTCATAAACCTTCAGATAAATGAGCATGCAGATCCAACTTGAGCTGACTGGCACAGGGCTGGAATCCTAGCTCCAGCACCGCCCCTTCTCAAGTTGAAGTGAACCGAGGTCCTGATACCTTACCAGAAGGCTTTGCAAAGGTTCCTGAAGGGTAGATTTAGACGAGAACAAAAGCTTTAGGGACTGTTCAGCTGGAACCTCCAGCTCATTCCTGTGAAAGTCCTATTTCTCTCTCTCCAAACTCCACCCTCTCAGAGAATCTCCAAAGGAGAAGAGCCGCTGCTGAAAAGCCCAGATCAGCATTCTTGGCAACCATGGCGGGCTCCTCCTCTGAAGTTGCCAGCAGCCCAATCCTTGCCTAAAGCATTGTAATTGGCCACAAACCCCGCTTGTGGCAGACTCGTCATCACCCCTTGACTACAGGGTATATAAGCACCCTCCTCTAATTCAGCCATGTGATTTTCTCCTGCCTCTTCCCTGCCTCAATCTCTGGGGGCTGGAGGACTCACTAGGGAGTTGCTTTGGCTCAGAATAAACCTGGTCTTTTACTTTTTAATTCGGCTAGATCTGTCTTCCTGCCTTGGCAGAGAAACCTATTATTGGGGTACAGAAAACCCATTGCCTTGGTGCCAGAAACCCAGGAGGAGTTGAGCCTTCCCCTCTGGGTGGACCAGGTCCCCTGGCCACGGGGGTGGGCGTGGGGGGGACATTTCCTCTCCCTTTATCTTCCTTCTTCCAGATGGGATTGACTTTTGACTTGGGGTAAGTCACCCATTTCCAAGCCAATGCCTACAGAGGTCCAGATACCTCTACAAGGTCAAGACCCCTTCTGGGTCAAAGACCTTCGGAATCTCCTGCCAGGCCATGGCCACAACAGGGCAAGCCCAACCTGTTTCCAGAGCAAAGACTGTCTTTGTTCCCTGGGACCTTTGTGGGGAAGATGTCCTACCCAAAGGCTACCCACGCCCACCGCTCAACCCCAGGCTATTGCAGGATGGGGTGGGGATGCCCCGCCCTAGTCTTCCGGTCTCAGACACAGGCTTGGAAATGGGTAACCCTGAGTCTAAATCAGATCCTCAGTCACCTCTGGGATGTTCACTATGAAATTTATCCAAATTGGGGCTGTGTCACACCATGCAACAAATGGTTTGAGCTCCCTTGTCCAGGGTTTTTGAGCTCTGCACTCTCCCTCTCTCCCGGGTTCTCTGTTGTTTGTCTGTCTGTCTGCCTCTTTCACGTCTCCAGTTTGATATGGCCTTTTGCTCTTTCTCTCTCCCCATCCCCCAGTAAACCTCTTGACTAACTCTGTTGTTCCTGGTGTGTTCTCTACTGTACACTTTTATTTCAGGATTTGCAAGTTGCTTATCTGACATGATTTAAAATCTATATAATTTGTAACAAAGTCTGTTTCCCGTGGAAAGTTTTGTCTCACTGTTAGAAAAGCTCTGTCTATTTTGTATGTATGGAAGGATCTATGCCTGTACGTTTTCTTGTGGACATGGGAGCCCCACGGAATTACATCAGGCTCAGTTGGGTGTGTGAATGTATGTGGTCACTGCATGTTTGTTTCTGACTGGTCTCGGATGCCTGTGTTTATGTGTTCCCTGTGTCTTGGTGATAGCTCAGCCACCTGGGCTCGCAACTAGCTGCCTGGGCTTAGAATTTGCCTCTGGAATTTCTGGCCACTGAATCTGATGTGATGACAGAGATTCATATGTCATTTGCGTATAAATAATATTAAAGTTATTTTATGCTGTTCTACCTTATTTAAAAAAAACAGCTAAGGGAGTTGGGTATGGTTAAAAATCTGTAACAAAAAGTTAACCTAAAACTAAAACTCCAAATTGGAACTGTTCTGGGAAACAACACATGGTTTGCCACCATCTTAATTGTTAGTATTCGGACCCGATGATATGGATTCACAACACGCCCCTACGGTTGGGCATGGTTGTGAATGCCCGGCGGACCTAGGCACTTCTGCCTAGCCATTTCCGGGTCAAAACGTCTCACGTGACCAGGACCCCGTGGCTTTGCGTGGTTGTGTAAAGTGTGCAGCGCAACCGTGTGGTCTACGCGCATGCGTGGAGTAGCCACATGGGCCTGTGTGCGCAGGCGCGGCTCAGTCTTTATAAGCGGGCGCCATTTCCTCGCAGGGTAAGAGCTCCGCCAAATAACCAACACCCACCTCTTGGAGACCCGCCCTGCGTCCTGCCATAAAGTTCCCTTTAAAAAAGACAACTCTCCCCTTCCCCCACTCTCTCCATTACCATGAGGGATGCACTCTTGGCCCCTCTCTCTTCCCCCAGTTCTCTCTTTCCCTCTCCTCCCTTTCTTCCCCCTACCAAAAATAAAAGTATTCACTGAGCCCTGCCTGCATGGCGTCTATCTCTTACTTGCCATGGGGCAGTTTGGCTCTACCCACCCAAGCCTCCCACATCCTCTATCATTACATTAATTAGTACAGCTTACGTGGGCAGCCAGCACTCTGATTAGGGTTGGAGAAGAGGGAGGTCATGTGACTTCACCGCCATCTTGATTAAAGATGACCACAAGGAGATAACAGGTCTCTAAGATACTTTGGTTTAGGATGGATTTTTTATGATTCCTGTCCTGTCCTGAAAACAAGGTTGATAAAAGATAGGATTTAAAACAATGCTGGTTTACTGAGGTATTAAAACTGCACCTCCATGCATTTGTGGTTGAGAGCAGTGCAACCTAGTTTTGGACCAGTATATGAGTGTTTGTCCAGTGGTTCTCCAGATGAGGCAAAAGCCCACTGAGACAGCCTCACTAGGGAAGGACCAGTGGACTTCTGGACAGTGCTGGGACCGCACAGCCTGCACACTCTCTTCTCTCTTGTAATACTGATGATTCTCTTGGCAGTTTTAATGTCATTTTTGTCAATCATGCATGGGGCAGATGTGATCATCCCTGGAAAGCCCAATTCTTCTCTAATATCTTCACCTAAAATTCTTTGAACTTGTCTGGGGGTGCCAGTGGGTCACATCATACTCCTGGGAGCTGTTCTAATTCAGTGCAGACAGTATCAGAGGCAGATCACCCCTGTTTCTGTAAATAGGCTTTGAATGGGATTGTTATTCTTGAAAATGTGTGCACATGTCAATCACCTTTTAGTTTTGTAAAGACAGGCTGTACCTGGCTTGATATTTAGCCAAGCTAGTGAAAGGACAGTGTTGTTTTGGGTTTAAAGATGTTTATTTTTTTGTAAAAGTAGGGAAAAAAACATATTTGACCTATTTGTTTTTGCTGGATATTAACGTTGTAGGATGGAAAAACTTATTTGTAAGTATGGAAGAACATGCTTCTTTTTGATGTATAAATAAAGATGCCTGGAGCTATTTGGGGCCGGCCACTTGTGTGAAACTCATCTGGTGGTCGGACACTTCATTTCTTCACCCCAGCACCCCTTCTCCATCTCAGGACCTGAACCCAGGCTGTGACTGGACTGTGGCACATTCATGTACAGGGATGTATCTTGCTGGCAGCCTGATTTTGTAACATAAGAGTAATCCCCTTGATATTGATTTTAGAGACACTGAATTGTTTACACTGTTGAAACTTGGTTTTGCCTTCCACAGATTATGGTTGTGCTTTATGTCTTCATTCTTTTTTTGTGTTTTGTTTTTTGTTTTTTGTTTTTTGCAACAGAGTTTCTCTGTGGAGCCTTTCCTGGAACTCACTCTGTAGACTAGGCTGCCCTTGAACTCACAGAGATCCGCCTGTGTCTGCCTCCCGAGTGCTGGGATTAAAGGCGTGTGTCATCACTGCCTGGCATGTCTTCATTCTTAAAATACAAACTTTGGCCCACAGCTGAACACCAGAGACTGAGGTATTCCTATCTTATGATGCAGCAAGAGGGTGACCTAAGCAGTCTGGAAAAGGGTCTCTCCTTACCTAAGATATAGTCAGGCTAACAAAGACCGACTTAGGAATGTATCTCTAACCTCTTTACTTTCACTAACATTGTTAAGCTATAGTAGTTAGGTTAGGAATGTATCTCTGACCTTTTTACTTTCACTAACATTGTTAAGCTATAGCTAGTCTGATAAACTAAGTCATACAGAGAATTGTTATAATAGTGTACTATATAAGGATCAGGAAAGATCCCAGTCTCTTTGTGGACTGTGTTTATAGTTAAAAGTCTTACTTTGACATTAAAAGAGCTTCAATTCAGAAATTGTTATTTTTTTTTAGCTTTAAGATGTACATTTATTTTTTTATTAAGATTTTTCATTTATTTTTACCTACTAACCACCGTTTTTTATTCGACTTGATCTGGCTTATTGCATCGGTGGAGAAACCTATTATCGGGTACAGAAAAACCTACCTACTAGGGCTGCAAAAGGAAACTGAGTCTCGTCTTGCTAGCTCAAGATGTGGGGAACCCGGGAGGCTCCCTGATATTCAGGGCCCTGACAGTGGTGCTGCCAAGCTCTGTGTTTGATCAAGTGTCTCACTGCTCTGAAGAGGACATGTGACCTGGATGTGCCCAAGCCCTTTGGGCCTTAGATTCCCTGTGTGCAAACTCCCTATATGTCAGGTTTGGGGTCAAGGGTAATGAAAGAAAGTCTAGAAAATTAAAAAAAAGATGTCTAATACATAAAGGTGTCCATTGAATGGTGGAGTTCCCATGCACACAGTTCTCGGGACAACCTATCTCACTGATTTGTACATCCCACTATGCAAATCTCTTTGAAAAGAAGCAGATTGGAGCTGGGCAGTGGTGGTGTATGCCTGTAATCCCAGCACTCGGGAGGCAGAGGCAGGTGGATCTCTGTGAGTTCGAGGGCAACCTGGGCTACAGAGTGAGTTCCAGGAAAGGTACAAAGCTACACAGAGAAACCCTGCCTCGAAAAACCTTATCTCTATGAAAGATAAGTAAGGCACGAAGCAGATTGGTTTGAAGTCAGGACTCCATCATTTCCTAGGCAGAAAGTCTCAAGTTTGGTAATCTTTCCATGTGACTTTGACTTAGCCCCTCAGGGAGGCAACGCAAGATTGCAAAGGATGCCATAACCAAATGGCCAGAGCTGTCTAAATACCAGTAACTGACTTCTTATTCTGTGCCTTCGTGTTCCCATCTGTAAAGTAGGGATGCATCATCATGGCACCTGCCTCGTACAGTTGTGTGTTCTAGCAGTACAATTGTGTGTTCAGACAGTAGAATTGTGTGTTCAGACAGTACAATTGTATGTTCAAGCAGTACAATTGTGTGTTCAGGCAGTACAATTGTGTGTTCAGGCAGTACAATTGTGTGTTCAGGCAGGCTTTTGATGTGTGATAATGCAATTGGATCAAAACCTTTGTGACCTTGCGATTATGATCATTTTCTTGGGAATTGGAATGAGATACAAGAGAATCAGACCATGTAGTTCCAAGCACGGGCCAATGGAAGACAGCAAACACACAAAGGATGATAAAGCTGCCCAGCACTCATATCCTGACCTTTCCTGTGGTATCTGTCAGTCTGCAGAGGCATCACTGAGGTGGGAGAGGTGGTAACACAGCCTTTAAGTAAAAATTTACTATTAATGGTTCTCAGTATCTTCATGTATAAAATGAGCTTTGAACTCATTAGTTATAGACTATCTTCTTTTTTTAAAAGTTTTATTTTTAATTTAAATTCTGTATGTATCTGTGTATGGGTAGGTATGGCATATGTGGGGGGGTAGGTATGTGCATGCATGTATGGGTAGGTATGTGCATGTGTGTGTGTGGAGGTAGGTATGTGCATGTGTGTGTGTGGAGATAGGTATGTGCATGTGTGTGGGTGGGTAAGTGCATGTATGTGTGGATGGGTATATATGTGTGTGGGTGGGTATGTGCATGTGTGTGGGGGTAGGTATATGCATGTATGTGTGGGGGTACATATGTGCATGTGGGGGGCAGTTATATATGTGTAGGGGGGTGGGTAGGTGCATGTGTATGGGTAGGTATGTGCATGTGTGGGGGTGGATAGGTGTATGTGTGGGGGTAGGTATGTGTCTCTCTGTGTGTGTAGGTATGTATATGTATGGGTGGGTGGGTATGTACATGTCAATGCAGGTGTCTGTGGCACTGGATGCCCTGCAGCTGGAACTAGAGGAGGTTGTGCACTGCCTGATGTGGTGCAAGCAACTGAACTTGGGTCTTCAAGAACAGTGAGTACACTTAACCATGAAATCACCTTTCCAGCCCCTAAATTCCTTTCTTGATTTAGGCTTTGATTCTATGGGGTGGGGGGAAATTCATGAAAAAAGTTTTGCTTCAGCCAGAAGTGCTTGAGGCAAAGTGATCACTGATCCATGATTGGCCCATAGATATGACCCCAGTGGCCTATCATAGACTAATCTAGAGACAGGCTATACACTTACTCTCTCTTTTCTTCCTTCCTTCCCTTCTTCCTTTTTTTCCTTTTTTTAAGACAAGTTCTTATGTATCCCAGGCTGACCTCGAACTGATAAATTAGCCAAGGATGACCCTGAACTGATCTTCCTGCCTCTAGCTCCCCAGTGCTGCGCTGACAGGGACGAACTGCCATTCCAGGTTTTATGCCATGCTGTAAACCAAACCCTGAGCTACATGCATGCTAGGCAGGCACTCTTACCAGCTGAGTCATAGCCCCAGCTCCAGGGTATAGATTTTTGGCATTCATATAGCTGATCACAGGATCACACTGGAAAACACTCATCATACAACCTGTGTACCCTGTTAGCATATTCTGCTACTTGTAATAAATAAATATTTTAGATTATCACAATTATTTTGATTTGACTTGTATGTGGCCTTATGTATTACTTATGTCAATTTCCTCATTTCAATATATTGCATTATGTTCAAGCTTTTGAGAATCAATTCTTTTTTGTTAATGTAGTGGAAGATGCTCACTGTTGGCAGAAATCCTGAGGCCTCTCCCTTTGGTTGACCTTGCTGCCTGACCAGCTCGTGACTGGGGAAGAGGTTCAACATTAGAAGCTTTGTTATTAGAGGAAAGAAACAGGTAGAAGGTGGCAGGGCCGCAGAAGCCTGCAGTTTGCTGACAGGAGCTCCTATCAAGTCCCTTCCACTGCCTATCTCTTATCATAATCACTCCGTCCCTTACCAGGAGGACCTCTGACCTTGAACCCTTGTGTCACCCAGAGCAGAGCGCTCTCAGTAAGTGTTTGTTCGGAGAAGTCTAGCTGAACTGGAGCCATTCGAAGCTGGGAAGAGCAATGGAGCATGAGCATCGGAGGTTGGAGATCGGCCTTTCACGCACACTGTTTCTAGCTTGTAACAGACACTCATTAAACACCACTGCCTTTAACACAGCTGATCCTATTCCCTCCAACTACGCTCTTCTCTCTCAGACTTGGTGAAGTTGTCTCCTCCCTGGCAGTGGTCTATCTACCGTGATAGTTCTCTCCCTGCTACCAGACTCCAGAGGAGAGAGGGCCTCAGGCTGGGGCTGGAACCTCTCCTATACAATGATCAGTTTATCTTATATATTCTTTATGCCTTTAAATATGACCCACGTGCTTGTGATTTTGAATGTGTAACTTGAACCCCAGAGTCACAGGACTTTGAACTGCTCCTTGATATTTAATGCTGTTACAGGTTTCTCAAACTTATATCAAAACCTAACTCTTAATCTGTGTTCTTCCATCATCTAAAGCTGGCCCCCCTGTATCCATTTCCACACCACCAATGTCATCACCTGCTGCTGGGTCCTAAGGGCTCCCTCGAAGAGGGGGTGAGAAGGCACAGCATCAATGGCACAGACAGCGAGAGTCAGGTAAAAGGCAAACAGCAGACTCACTTATTCATCAATGGAGAGAGCCTGATATACCCTCCTCCCAGCACCCAGGCTGAGTCCAGATCCAGTGACATTGTGTGGTCACCCCTCATTGGCTAGGTACCATTAGGACCTCTGACAACACCTGTTGCTAGGCCCTCAGGCAGACTCCAGGTTGGCTCATCTCTCGGCCTGGTAGGCCTTATCTTCCTACAATCATCTAAGCCAGGGAAGCCAGCCTTGATTCTCCCATCCCCTCACGATGCATGTCTACGCCATTGACAACTGATGTCACTGTTCCCTCCTAAATAGCTCTAGCTTCAGCACTTCTCTCCATCACCCCTGCAACCATCACTCACCAAACCGCCATCCTTTCCGGTCTAGACTTCCACAATGGATCTCTTCAGCGTCCATGCTTGTGGTCTCGTCTCCCTTCCATCCATTCTCCATTTAGCAGCCAAAGCAACCTTTGGAGGACATACAAAGTTGCACCATCTCATCTTGTCAACCTTTCAGTGGCCAGGCGGTGGTGGCATACACCTTTAGTCCCAGCACTTGGGAGACAGAGGTAGGTGAAGCTCTGTGAGTTCTGAGGCCAGCTTGGACTACATATGAAGTTCCAGGACAGCCAAGGCTACACAGAGAAACCCTGTTTTGAAAGAAGAAGAAGAAGAAGAAGAAGAAGAAGAAGAAGAAAAAGAAAAAAAGAAAGAAAGAAAGAAAGAAAGAAAGAAAGAAAGAAAGAAAGAAAGAAAGAAAGAAAGAAAGGGAAAAAGAAAGACAAACCTTTCAGTGGCTGCTCTTTGTAACAGGGGGGAAAATCCAAATTCCTGGTTAGGTCCCAGACACAGTGAACTTACCTACACTAAACTCACCTCTACCCACTCCACACTCCAGAACCAACATCCTCCCCTTCTTTATTTTTCACACAAGCCAAGCTGTGGACCTCCCTCTCCAGCTCCTCAGCTCCTTGAGCTCTCTGGATTTGCCAAGTCTCACTTCCACTATTAGTCAAGGTTCTGCAGAGGATCAGGATCAATAAACGCATAAGGAGGGTTTATCAACTGGCTTCTGTGGTTAGGGACACAGGAGTTCTGCAATGGCTACCCGTCAGCTGGAGCATTGGGGAAATCAGTATGTTCAGTCCAAGATTCTGGAAGCTTCAGCACAAGGCGGGCCACGGGGCAGTCCTGATTGGAGGATGAAGACTTGGAAAGCCCCTGCGGAGTCATCAGTGCGCATCTGCCTGCAAATACTGGTGAGTCTGGAGACTGATGCCCTTGAGCTGTGGCGGTCACAAAACAACGCAGGTGCTCAGGAAGGGGTTGACAGCTGCATGAGCTTGACGTATGCATGACAAGCTTGAGCTTCCCTCCAGGCCTCTAGTCTATTTGGTGATTCCGTACTCAGCGACCATCTTAGGCTTTCATTTTGCTGACTGACCCACGTGCTCTGGGAACCACTCTTAATGACACAGCAGAAGTAGGCTTGTGTCAGTTTTTTATTGCTGCGACAAAGTACTTGAGACAAACAACTTAAAGGGGAAATGTTTGCTTTGGCTCTCTCTCATTCAGAGGTTTCAGTCACGGTCAATTGCATTGGTGTTACATGAGCTGTTGGTGAGGCCTAACGTCACGGCAAGAGGCTGTGGCAGAGAGTATGGTGGAGCAGAGTTGCCTACTTCCAGCCTGCCTAGAAGCAGAGAGAACAAGAGAAGATGTTGACTTCAAGAAAGGTACATTCCTCGTGATGGACTTCTTACGACATGGCCTCATGTCCTCCTTCCCACCATCTCCCAATAATGCTACCAAGGGCTAGAAAGATGATTCAGGAAAGTAGATGCTGGACAAGGGTGAGAAACTCAGCTTGACCCCTGGCACTGGTGCATGACAGAAACAAGATTTGGGGGCTGGCTGGCTAGGCTAGCTGAATCGGCAAGCTTAAGGGTCAGTAAGATGGAGACACTGGAACATTCACACACACACACACACACACACACACACACACGCTATGAATCCATTAATGGCTGAATCTACTGATCAGGTTGGAGCCATTATAATCTAGCCATTTTCTAAGATCTTATTTGCTGACAATCCACATTTTGACATGGGAGCATTTACGGTCCTTGTAGTGCATTCCTGCTGAGCTCCAGACTTGGCTCCAGAGAGCAGTACCTAGCCCTAACCCTTCCTTTGTTTAACCACACCTTTTGTTTCTCTTACCTTTTGTTTCTGTGATCGCCCTATGAGAATCTTGTTTGAAAGTCAAGGATCAGAGAGTCCCCCAAAGATCCAAGGCCTATGCAAAACTTGGTCCAGGAAACCTGGAAAACCGAGGTACCTGACAAATCAAGTAATTTGCACTTGACATTTGGTCTCTGGGAGCTCCTTTAGGATGCTTTGAAGGTACGGAAATTAAGTGGCTAAACTGTAACAGAGTAAATATATATGCCCTAGGTGAAGGGAAAGTGCTTCA
>CABHPH010127007.1:0-13880 GCA_902168325.1 Peromyscus nudipes
AGGGTGACCTCTGAGAGGGCGAAACAAGGAAACTAGTAGCTAGACGACCCTTGATAAACATACAGCTAGGGAGAGGGGCTATGACTAGGTCATAATAATGGCAAACTTCCAGGATGCCTGGCTTCTTCCTCGTCTGAGACAAAAGTCTGGTAGCGCTGTGCGGTGCGGTGCGGTGGTGGCGCACGCCTTTAATCCCAGCCCTCAGGAGGCAGAGGCAGGCGGATCTCTGTGAGTTCGAGGCCAGCCTGGTCTACGGAGCGAGATCCAGGAAAGGCGCAAAGCTACACAGAGAAACCCTGTCTCGAAAAAAACCAAAAAAACAAAACAAAAAGTCTGGTAGCTTAAAACAAAGGCCTGGCAAGTCCTTCCCTGTTCCCTGCCCCCCTTCCCTGGCCAGTAGGGCCCCCTGCTAATACCAATAAATTCAAGGCCAGATCAGGACACACAACTGTGGGCCAATCAGCTATCTTGTCTTTGTTTAAACTGGCCAATCCCAAATTAGGAGAAAAAGACAGTTCTTCCCTTTGGGCCCATGGTAAGGATAGGCACAGTGTTTCCACTGGGCTAGCGACCACAGCTCCCCAGGATTGAAGTCTGGCACAAAGAATTATGTTAGCCCACTGTAGCAAAGAAGTTTTAGAGCAGGTCTATACAATCCAAGATCAACTTGATTCCTTAGCTGTCAGACAGAACCAGATCTCCTGCCCATTGCCAATGGAGGGATGTGTGCCCTCCTCTAGGAACAATGCTGCTTCCATGCCTATGGTTCAAAACTGGTTTGAGATGGACCCAAGGACTTAAGAGTAGCAAAAGCTTCCTCCTCTGCTAGGCTCTTGGTTCCCTCCCATTCCAGCTCTTCCTGTTCCTTCCTTCCTCCTTATTACACTCATACTTACTTTTGTTTGTTTGTTTTTGTTTTTGGAGACAGGGATTCTTTGTGTAGCCCTGGCTGTCCTGGAACTAGCTTTTTAGACCAGGTTGGCCTCGAACTCATACAGATCCCCCTGCCTCTGCCTCCCGAGTGCTGGGATTAAAGGCATGGGCCACCATCATCATCCGGCTCATACTTACATTTTTACCCGGTCTTTTAAACTGTTTACAGAAGTTCCTCCTGGACCACATCACCACTATCACCTGGTATACACCCAAAATGAAGTATAAAAACTCTTAGAGTCAGCTGGGCGGTGGTGGCACATGCCTTTAATCCCAGCACTCGGGAGGCAGAAGCAGGCGGATCTCTGTGAATTTGAGGCTAGCCTGGTCTACAAGGCGAGGACATGTCCCCTGCCTGCAGAAAGTAGCCAGAAAGAAAATAGCACCCCCATTGTTTATTTATAAAGTCTCTGAAATAAAGGAAAATGCTGTGGAATGATCCTTTTGTATACTGTATAAATTATGCTGTGATTGGTTTAATAAAGAACCTAACTGGCCAATAGCTGGACTAAGGACACTGGGAAGAAGAAGAGCAGAGTCAGAGGAGTCGCCAGCAAGACTCGGAGAGGAAACAGGGGGTGCAAGATGAAAGAGAGGTAATGCCAGGTGGCAGAATGTGGATTAATGGAAATAGGTTAATTTAAGTTGTAAGAGCTAGTTAGTAAGGTAGATAGTCAGGCCTGAGCTATCAACTGAGCACTTATAATTCATATTAAGTCTCCGTGTTGGTTATTTGGGAACTGGCGGGCAGGAAAGAAAAGACTGCCTACAGGAAAACCCTCTCCCCCCCTCAAAAAAAAAAATAGCCAGGACCCTCAAACAAGACCAAGGTTCCAGGAAACCTGCTACCCACAGAACTCCTGGAAAACAGCTGACCCCACCATGTGCCCCAGAGTCCAGAAGCTGCAAAACCACACAGTTCATCTGGACTCCCACCTCACGGTTTTGAAAGGCAGTATGTCCAGAGGAAAAACAAACAAACAAACAAACAAAAAAAAAACCTGGATCTGGAGAAGCCAGGCCCTTCCTGTTCCTGGCTCTCAGTCACAAAAATTATGCTCGGATTTCCCCCCCATGCTGTGGGGCAGGGTCTTGGGGACCCACCTCCCAGACCAATTTGCTCTCTCCATAGAGGTAGATCTGAGCTCTCATTCTTTAGTTTTCCCCTGGTGTTTATTTCGCACCTTTTCTCAAAAAACCTGCCACCAGGAACAACCTTGTTTGCTTGCTGCCTTGCATCTGTGAAGGTGAGCCCTGGCAGAGGCACCTGGACTCAGGTTTAGTGCACAAACACACACACACACACACACACACACACACACTGTGCAGGTTTAATACAGCTGTTGAAGTCCTCTCCTTGGGCAGGAGACGCTAGGACATGGTCTTCCAGGGCTAGCTCTTGTTTCTTCGTGTATGTCCGTTTCCTCATCTGTAGGGCAGGTGGCCGTGGGGAGGAAATGAATACACAGACCCGGTACCTGGAGCTGTTACTAGCATACCTTGGGCGTCATTTCGGCAGGAATGCCGCTTATCGCTACCCTCAGGCCCATACCAGCTGGAGTCTACCTGGCGCCTGCCTCTGCTTCCCAGGTTCTTCTTCAGTGGGGGGGGGGGGGGGCGGGGGGGGGGGGGGGGGAGGGAAGAGGGGGAGGGCATAAGCAGCTGCTGTGCAACCCCAAAGCACAACAGAGCACAATGGGATGGGCTCTGTCGGATAAGGATAAGCAGATGACTAGTGGCCAAAAAAAACGGAAAGTGTGGAAGGAGGCTGAACAGCCATGTCACCCATCCTTGGGCCAAGAAACGCTGAAGAGGTTGGGGATGACAGTCTGTACTCTGTACTAGGGATTCATAGAAGGCCTCCCTTGTGGGGAACATGGGAGCAGAGCCTGCAGGAAGTGGAGCGCACACCCCAACATCCACATCAGAAAGTGCTCACCAAGCTCCCAGTCCCAAAACACCAGTGACTTTTCCTATAACAAACACTCCGGTTCTCATTAGAAAAGGAGCCGTGGGTAAAATTGCTTGCTGCCAAGTCTGACTATCTGAGTTTGATCCCCGAGACCCACACCGTGGAGAAACAACTCCTGAAAACTCTTCCCTGACCTCCACGGAGCACACAAGAGAATGAGCGGGAGGGGAAGGAAGGGATTTTAAAAAGAAAGGGCCTATGGACCAGCCTTCAGCTGGTTAAGGCTATCCAAGGCCCCAGGCAGAGACAGGGGAAATGCTGCTCTTGTTCCAGCCAGGGCTGAGGCCAGAGTGGCAGCCATGAGATGGTGTGGCCTCCTCTCAGTGAAATGGAGGTGAAAATTTATACCTGTCCAGCCCAGTGTGCAAGCCTTGACCACACACTCAGAGCTATGAGGAACAGGCCACCTCTGCTTCAGAAACACACCTTCTGGAAGTATCTAGTGGGGGAGGTCTACACATACATCCAGGGCCTGGAATCCCTTACTTCGAAACAAGGACAGACGCCGGAGTTCCCAAAATGTCACCTACTGAGACCACTCCACTTTGAGGCCTTGGAATGGATCATCCTCCTAATCTGGCCTGGGAGAGAAGACAGAGCTGCAGTAGCCTCAGGAGAGCCTGGAACGCAGGAAGGGACTCATCCCAGGGCCACCTGCAAACCTGGAGGACAGGATATGTGGTCAGGGACCGAGGACCCTGGGGGGGATGGTTACAAGGACTGATGGGATGAGGCTCAGGGACAGGGGGGCCAAGTCAAGAGGGGTGGAGCAGTTAAGGTAGGCCACAGGGGCGGAGCCTCAGCCCTCCTCCCTAGTGATGAGGTGGGGCCCCCTCTCTTGTGGGTAGTCGACACCAATGCCTAAAACTTGAAAGTGCAGAACTCCAGAGCCAGCTCAGGGTAAAGGCTCCTGCTCCCAGAACTTCTGAGTCCCAGGCTCCCAGATCCACAGTGGTTCTCTGACCCAGCCCCTACCCCCACCTCAACAGTAACTTAAAAACAAAAACAAGACTGTAAACTTACAGGACACCGCCAGCAATTACGGTTACCCAAACATCCGGTTTCAATCCTGAGCAGCGCTTGAGCAAGTGGATGGTGGCCCAGGTGGGTCAGACAGGAAGGTGGGCACGGTGACGGTCCCATCTCCACTCCCAAGAGGCTGCAGCATATGCTATGGGAACCAAAGTGAGAGGGAGCAAGAACCGGCCTGAAGCACTCAGGGGATGTGGGAAGTCAGGGGTTCACGATCTCCAGGGACCACTGCCCTGGGGAACCTGCCACTGCCCTGGGGAACCTGCTGGGGGTGAGGCTCGCCCATGAGAAAGCTAGCCTGGGACCCTCGACACTGTGCAGGCAGTTAAGGGGAGTAGCAGGTCTTGAGGACCCCCACCTCCTCCTCACGAGTCTTTGGGTCTCCTGCCGAGTAGGCGCTATCAGCCCAGACATGAATCATGAGCCTTCCGGGTTTCCACAGAAAACACCAGAGGGCAAGCAGTTCAGAATTCCAGGAATTTACAAGAGCCTTGGGAAGCTGTGGGAGGGTTTCCTGGCCTGGTCCCTCTGCCCTTCCTCTCCAGCTCCTTTGACTCTGACTGTCCCTGGGAGCCCCTGAAGGACTGAACAGGGAAGTACCCCCACTGTCCCCAAAGACTGACACACACACAGCTCCCTCTGTCTCCAATGGCCCATGAGCTGTTACCTACGCAGACTCTCCCCAATTCACACACACACCCCACCGGCCCCTGTAGCTCCATTCAGCCCTCCATAGCCCCGTAAAGTCTACTTTACAGTCGTCTATAACTTACCCCACAGACCCTCACCCCACTTGTCTCCACAACCACTCACCCAACTATATCCGCTTAGCTTCCCACAGCCAATGCAGCCTCCTCAGCCTCCTGCTCCAGAGAAGGGCTCATTCAGGAGTCATTCAGCAGCCCAGTAAGAACTGAACGGGAGCAAGATACCACACAGAGGGGGCCATGACACTTCCTGGGGACATGGGACAGGGCCTGACAGACTGACATGCCACAGGTGGTCCAGGTTTCAGAAGATAAATTGGACTTGAAGGCAAAATGACTCTTTCAGCTTCAGGAAAACAGGAAAAAGGAGAAAGTAAACACAGGCTAATCCTGAGAGAAGACACAGAGGATCGATTCAGTAAGTCCACCTTCCGCCCGCTAAGGAATTCCTGAGAGAGAAGATGGAGGGAGGGGAATGAGCAAAATTGCTCGAAGGAAACACTTAGGACTGAAGAGGGTCCTCGGATGGAAAAGGTTGCCCGCCGCGTGCCGGTGAAGGAGTGACCTTAGAACCGGAAGTTAATTACCATGTTCATTTTTTCAAATCAGGAAGGACGGTGGGACTGGAGAGATGGTTCAGCAAATAGGAGCACTTGTTCTTGTAGGCTCCCAGCACCCATGTGGCAGCTCACTGTAACTCCAGCTCCAGGGGTATCCAACACCTCTGGCCTCCGTGGGCACCTGCACTCACATGCATACCCCCATACAGATCCACATAATTAAAAACAGTAAGAACAAGCCTTTAGAAAAAGGAGGGCAAACAAAATGCTTACTCAGCAGTTGTAAGAGACCTATCTTACTAGTGTGTAGGGAGGGGTGGCGTGGGGCAAGAAGGAGAGAGCTTTCACCATGAGGTTTGGGGAAGGGCTCTTACTTTTTAAGGTTTTGTTCCTTTGTGTTACTTACTGGAGGTTGGCCAGGCGGTGGTGGCACACGTCTTTAATCCCAGCACTCGGGAGGCAGAGGCAGGAAGATCTCTGTGAGTTCAAGGCCAGCCCTGTCTACAGAGCAAGATCCAGGACAGCTAGGGCTGTTGCACAGAGAAACCCTGTCTCAAACTGCCCCTCCCCCCCGCAAAAAAAACAAAAACAAAAACTGGAGGCCATAGTCAAATTACTTCAAAGTCTCTGAATGCCTTGACTAAAGCACTCTAAAATAAACATTTGGCTGTTCAGCATCTTAAAGCATTTCCACCAGCATTTTCTCAATCAGTTTTACAATCATCACAAAATGTTTGTTCTTTTCCTGAGTGCTTCCATGGAGGAAAACAAACCATCTTCAATGGTGACCCAAGGGCTTGATGCCAGCAGGGAAGAGCAGTGAGCACCCATCACCTACCTTCAGGTACCGGTGACCCTCCCCACACCCACAGCATCCTTCTCTAGGCTCAGATCAATGAAACCTGCTCCTGTTTAAGAGGCTTCCCAGCAAGCAGCAGGCCTCACCTCCCTGCTGGAGTCAGATCATTCTATTTTTACTCTGTGTCTCTGAATGGCTTGAGTCCAAGCTGAGCAGTGAGTGATCCGGGTGCCAGACTCCTTGGCAACATCCCTCCTTTGGAGCACCACTCTGTTCTGTGCAGAGAACAGCCTGGTCACTGCCATCTGCACATCCGTGGTCCTCACATCATAGGGAAGGCCTCCAGACCATCCTGAGCATGACCAGAATGCACACAAGAACCCCTGTGTGTACCCTGGAAAATTCAAACACATTGAGCACAATAGAGGGAGAACATGTCCCTCTCTAATAACCCTTACACGTCATATGTGGCATCGATGAATCCTTGGGCCTTTGGAGCCACCTGACTTGATATTTAATCTTCACTATGTGCTTTCATATTCATGGTTTGGACTCTAGAGACAGTTTGGGCTGCTGAAACAAAACATCCCTCGCCAGTAACTTAAACATCAATTGCTCACAAACCTGGTGGCCCAGAAGATCAAGGTGGCCCAGATCCAGTGTCTGGAGACAGAGAGCCTCCAGGCTTGGGGAGTGCTGATTTCCTCCTGGTGCCCTCAAATGGCCAGGAGAGATCATCTTATGAATGTACCAATCTCATCGTGAGCATTGTACAATCACAAGTGCTTCCTGGTGACTTAATTCCTTCCCTAGGGACTTAGCTGCAACATTTGAAGAGGGGCGGGCGACATTCAGCCCACAGCGGGCAAAGCTGTCGTGGAGGCTGGCATGGCTGGGTGGCTCCCACTGTTAGGTAATTCTGTTCCATTTCCTGGAACAGCCAGTTTGAGATGTGACTCGGAGGATGGGGCATGCAATTCCTTGTCCCTTCTTCACGCTGCTGTGCTGGGGGACAGGGACAGGGAGGCCTGGAGCACATCTGTCTTCCTGTGGATGTTGGGGGCATTTAGGGTGAGTCCCATCCTGTTCTCCCTAAGGGCAGGCCATGGCAGCTGGTGGATGGTAGTTGGAGGTGGGGTGGGGCACATGCCACCAGCTGGCCTTTGGCAAGCTTTTGCCTCAGACAGAAGAGTGCTATTGTTGCTTTTCCTGACATAAACCCTACCTGAGCAGTTTTGAAATTTTAGAGCGTAAAAGCAAGTAGATAAATACCACCTGTGTCTTCAGGTACCTAACAATAACAAGCGCCGGAGTTGGTGTCCCATGTACCTTTCTTCTATGAACGTGTAATGCAAATATCGCATAACTGTACATAAACTGTGTGTTTGTTCAAGGCCAGCCTGGTCTACAGATCGAGCTCCAGGACAGCCAAGGCTGCATAGAGGACCCTGTCTTGAAAAACACAAACAAAAAACATGTTTGTGTTTGTATGTATGCTGGATGTCTGTTTCACTCTCTACCTTATGATTTGAGGCAGGGTCTCTGGATGAACCTAGCACTCACTGATTTGGCTCATCTGGCTGGGCATACATACCCACACCCCCTTTTTACAGGGCTGATGGGGATCCAAGCCCAGGGCCTTGTACTCACACAACTAGCACTCTACACATGATACCATCTCCCCAGCCCCAAGAACGTTCTTATAGGATGTGATTCCCTTAGGAATAAGCTGGAGACTTGTGTGTGACTCACTGGGTAACTCCTGACCCTGGACATTAAGGATGTTTTAAACATCTTTGTTTCCCTTTTTATATTTCATAATTTAATATCTGCTACATTCAGACATATATGTGTGAGGGAAGGATGAGTTCAGACTGACCCCTCCCACCAGCACCAGCCTGCTGGCGATCACCACTGCAGAGGCATTACCTGCCTGGATCTGAGGTTTATGATTCCATGAACTGCCACCTGCTCGTGCCACAGTGGAGGCACGACAAAGCCATCTTCCCGTTCCGACAGTGTCGGGTGCTACAGTCCGGGAACTGATCTTGGAGAACCCTCTGAGGTATGTGTGGTTAAGAGAAAAGATCAGGACACAGACAAGAGGTGTTTATTCTGTTTACTAGAATAGACACCGATTGACCTAAGCATCAACAGCAGTCCATCAACAACCTTGCCTCCATGGTGTCTGTGATGGTGGCTCCTTTCAGGGGGTTCCAGGAGACAGCTCATCACAAAGGCCATGCTGACATATACTATAGATTGTCCCACTTGGTGCTTCTGGAGAACACACAAGTAAGTGTGGGAAGGCAGGGAATGGAGGACATTAAGGCTCAGATAGTTGTAAAGAATGACTCCGACATTATCAAAAAACCCAAACCAAGCCAGGCGGTGGTGGCACACGCCTTTAATCCCAGCACTTGGGAGGCAGAGGCAGGCAGATCTCTGCGTTCAAGGCCAGCCTGATTTACTAAGGCAGTTCCAGGACATGGTAGCACACACCTGTATTCCTGACACTCAAGAGGCTGAGGCAGGAAGATTGAGAATTTTAGGCCAGCCTAGGCTAACCAGACACTGTCTCACAAAACAACAACAATAAAGACAAAACCAGTGTTGGTGAGGATGCTGTGAAAAGAGACCCCTTTTCTTGATCTGTACAGGCAATGGGAATGAATGTAAACCAGCACAGACATTATGGAAACAACAGAGAGGAGCCTCAAAACAGGAAAAACTGAACTGCCTTGTGAGCTGCCAATCTCACTGCTGGGTGTATGTCCAAAGGAAGTGAATGCACTGTGTTGGGGAGATGCATGCATGCATGTCTGTGATTACTGCAGTGTTCTCGGTGGTTAGGAATGAACGTGATGGGAGGACCACGAACTGAGGAGTGGATACAGAAAACATGTCACACACACACACACACACACACCCCACACAAAGCTATTCAGCCACGAAAACATATTTAATCCTGCTGATAGCAGAGAGGACAGTGCGTTAAATGGAATAAGCCAGGCACGGGAGGACAAGTGTCACATGTCCTCACTCACGTGTGGTGTCTGATACAGAAACTGGGAGCAGAATAGTGGTCATCAGAGACCAGGTCAGGTGTTCAGTTGCATGGCAGGCTGTCTGAGTCCAACAATAATGTAGGCCGGAAGAAAGAGTTCTGAATGTTCTCATCATAAAGAAACGATAAAAGTTTTCAGTGTGTATGCAGTGGTCATACATATCATGCAACACAATGCAAGACCCTAGCACCTATGCATAGTTACGAGTTGTTAAACAGCTTCCTTAAAAAAGAGGACCTGGAGTTTGCCAACGATGTGCATGTCCTGTGTCCTCAGCATCCTGGATCCAGGAGGACTGAGTGGATGAATGCAGACCCCTGGGTGGGGAAGTCATTGCTGCTTGACTTCATGGAAGGCCTTACCCTGCTGTGCCTAGCCCTGGGTCCCCAGAGACAGTAGTACTTCATCTTGGAGGCCATAGCAGGTATTGGGGTAAAGGCCCACCATTGGCTGTGGCTTAGGCCCTGGAAAAAAAGGAGTCAGAAAAGACGTAAGTATTGAGCTCTGTGTCATGGGGTGGTGGAACATCCTTATGTTATCAACAACCGGGCAGGAGCAACCCCAGATAGGTTATAATAACTCTTAACTCAAAGCTCAAAGCAACAAATCTCTGGCCTCTGTCAGAGGTATAACCTTGGATGGCACCTTACCTCTCTGGGCTTATCTTTTCTGTGATATGAATTCGAACTACTCATGCCTCTTGCTGAGTGTGGTGGTATTGTGTTCTCCAAAATATTGTGCACCCTAATAAACTTATCTGGGGTCAGAGACAGAACAGCCACAATATTAAACATAGAGGATAGGAAGTGGTAGCACATGCCTTTAATCCCAGCACTTGGGAGGCAGAGCTAGGCAGAAATCCATGTGTTCAAGGATACAGCCAAGCATGGTGACTCACGCCTTTAATCCCAAGAAGTGAGCCTTTAATCCCAGGGAGTGATGGCAGATAGCAGAAAGATATATAAGGCGTGAGGACCAGAAACTAGAAGCATTTGGCTGGTTAAGCATTCAGGCTTTTGAGCAGCACAGTTCAGCTCAGAGCCATTCGGATATGAGGACACAGAGGCTTCTAGTCTGAGGAAACAAGATCAAGCTGAGAAGTTGGCCAGGTGAGGTTAGCTGTGGCTTGTTCTGTCTCTCTGATCTTCCAGCATTCACCCCAATAACTGGCCTCAGGTTCGTTCTTATTAATAAGACTCTTTAAGATTCATGCTACAGCTGAGGGTGCTCACTGAGTAGCACCCAGCCCACGTGTGCAGATGCATCAGTCAGACAGTAGTGGGAAGTGGAGAAGCCGAGCTAGGTGCTGTTCCAGGTGCCTAGGCAGCTGATGAAGTGTGAGCCAGACAACCCCTCATCCTAGGTTAGTCTTGGTCTTCATCCACACTGAGACAACACGGCAGGGCTGCAAACTGTTTCCCAAAAGTGTCGGGGGATACAGGCCAGACCCTGAGGGAGGGGCCTGAAGTCTCGGCACAAGGCCCTGCTCTGCAGACTTGGCTCCTGGCCCCTGCCGCCTCACTGTGAACTTCACCCTCCACAGACCACAGCCCAAGCCTGCTTCCTAAGAGGGAACAAAATCCAGAGCGGGCTCACTGTGGCTGCACAAGTCATGTTCAGTGTGTTCAAGGTGGGAAGCCCAGGCTGGTCTCAGCACTGAGACCCAAGCCCTGTCCAGGGCTGCATGGTCACTGCTTTGACGAAGGTTGGGCATACTTGCAGGGATGGAGGGGCAGGATGGTGACCATTTTCCAGGACCATTTCCATTGATCTGGAATCAAAGGTGAAGTAAAAACCATGAAGGCCCGCACAGGGTAAAGAAATACCTAGTTCTGGGGACCGTGTGGGAACTGGGGCCTTTCCCACCCCTTCCGTTCCTTAACTGCAGGCTGGCTACTGCTCTGCTGTAGACTCAGAAGGGTGCAGGAAGGGCATGCAGGCTGAGGTAGGTAGAGAGATGGACATGGATTACTAGGTAGGTCAGATGCAATCACAGAGGCAGGAGATGCCAGAGGAGAGATGACTACTCTCCCCTGATGCCTGATGGCTTGGAAGAGACCAGGGGGTTACAAGTCAAGGAATGGACTTGGGACTCTAAAAGCCTTCAGAAGGACCAGTCGTGCTGACACCTTGACAACTCAGTTTGGACTTTTGACCCTCACAGCTTTTATAAGAAAAAAAACATTCAATGTGTGTTGCCTTCAGTTGCTGTCTGGGGAAGCTTATTAGAGCAGCAGTAATAGGGAATGAGTCCAGGATGAGCCTTTTCAAAACCACCTGTCAAAACCCACCTAGCCCTTATACCACTGCTGTGGAGTCAAAGTCCTTCACCCTTGTTGGAGCAGGACAGTCAGGCAGACAGGATGCGGCTGTCAGAAGTTGGGTCTTTACCTGATCATACTGCTTTGCATGTAGCAGACCCAAGAGTGTTGCTCACAGTAAGTGTTCTATCATGGGCCGTACGAGATTTGATTGGAGAGGTTGAGTCCTCTGTATCCTCAGTACAAATCACATGCCTAACCTGTGATTTAAGATCCTCTGCAAGTGAATGGAGTGTTTCCAAGTGTCTGCATGATCATGCCCTGGGAGTCACCTAGAAGCAGAACAACCCATCTCGTGCGTGCTCGGCTACTCTTCTAGAACACAGCTTTCTCCGTGGTGTTCCTGCCAAGCAGTGTTTTACCATCTGCTTGAATGCCTCAAGCAACGGGGTGCTCACGGTCTGGGAGCTGGTACCAAGGGTGGTACTGTGGTTTGCCTATGGCTCACTCCCGATAGAAAGTCATGCTCGAGTTTAACCATGGTGAGTGGTAAAAAAGGTGGAAATTCAACCCAACTGTGATGTTTAGAGTGTGGTATTTGGGAGATGGTTAGGTGTACATTATCAGGGTGAAGCACCCATAACTGACTGGTTGATACATTTGTAAAAAAGAGAGTTCCAAGGGGATATATGCACACACGTGCCTCATGGTATGTGCCTGGAGGAAGGCTATCAGATGTGGGCAGTAGACCTTGCTTACGTCCTCATCTTTATAGATAACCTTCATGTGACACCACATTCCCAACAGCAGAGGACAGATTAGGACACATGGTAAGCCCATCCCTAAAGAGGCAGATTCTTAACTCCTCACCAGCTGCAGCACTAGGGAGAACAGGCCCTGCACCTCACCTGGGCAGCACAGTAGAGTTGACCCTGTAGACAGGGGCATGGATGAGCCAGCTTTCAGGGTGTGAGAGGGGCATGGCTGCTAGTGCTTCTTTCCATCTGTGGTGTAGTGGTGGGGGCCAAGGAAAGATGTCCTCCCTCGCCCCTACAGCCTCCAGCTGTTGAGGGAACTGACTCTCCCCTTTACCAGCTGCAACACTCAGGAAGGCAGGCCCTGCATCTTGTCTAGGCATGAGAGATCTGGTCCCACTCATCTGCCATATGGGTGGGGAAGAGATGTCCTCCCCCCCCAACCCCTCTATGCCTGAGGCAGGTGGGAGAGCTGCCCCTGCCCCTCACCAGCTGTGGTACTTGGGAGAGCAGGCCCTGCACCTCACCTGGGCAGCACAGTAGAGCTGGCCCTGATGGTCCAGGTGTGGGAGAGCCAACCCCGAGGGTGTGAAAGCAGGAGAACTGGCCCCATCCCTTGCTGATTGCTGCAGGGGGTGAACTAGCCAGGGTAATGCTGAAGAGCTCACCCTGGTGGTGAGGACAGGGGAGAGCTGGCCAGCTGACCAACCTGCAACTACCCAGGCCTAGAACCAGGGTTATGAGTTGGCCCACCCTCAACATCCACTCCATCTATGATCTGAAGGAGCATGTGAAGGGGCAGGCCAAAAGCTGCATAATCTCCATGACACAGGGCAACAACAGGATATCCAAGAAGAGTCCCAGTGAGAACCCAGCATTGATGGTATGGCAGAGACCAGATGCCTCAAACCAGATCAATGACTCTTCGCAATGAACACCTGCAAGTAAAGATATATGGACAAAAGGATTTATTGTGTGACTGTATCACACTACAGCTTCTATGACAAGATTTTTCCTTTTTTTTTTCTTCTCTGGAATTTATTTTACTTTATTTTTACAGACGTAAGGGCAGAGGGCAGATATGAAGAGACAGGGAAATTATGGGATCAAGATGCTTGATGTGAAAGACATAATGAATAAATAAAAACTTTAAAAAAAAAAAACAGGCAGAATCAGCTCCCTGGGATGATGGTAGCCTGCCACACCCCCAATCTGACACCTCTCCTCCCCTGACCTGGATACAGGCAGATATGGCACTCCACCAACTACCACAAACTGCACAGGGGCCTCTTTACCTTGTCCCAGGAGGACAGAAAGGATGTGCTACTTGGATGTCTCATGTACTAATGAATTCTTTCATGTATCAGTAAAAACTGAGGCTTCTTAGAAGATGTGTTTTGTTTCCTAAGGTCTCAGGAGATCCCCAGTTCCTGAGGTGTGCCGTCAATGCTGCTTCCCTCTTGGAAAGAGCTCTCAGCAGTGACGTCATGACTGACGGGCATTTCTTTTTCCTGTGGGTATTTTTAAAGCATCCAGGACCCTTTCCCCACACCGTTTATGGAAGCAGACCCACCCTGCAGTTACTGCTATCTGCGGAAGTTCCTACACAATACAGGAACTTTGCAGAGGAGGTGAACAGCATTGTCCTGGGGCAAGACTCCAACTGAGAACTGGCGGCAAAGTATCTTGGACCAACACGTTTTAAGATGAGTGTTTGTCTATGGTTGTTAATGTACCTGGTGCTTTAAGCACGTACATCTGTCCTGATCTTAGAAACCAGTGTCTACTAGGAA
>CABHPH010127008.1:0-22843 GCA_902168325.1 Peromyscus nudipes
CCGCCGCCGCAGCCATGCGCCGACAGCCTGCAGGTAGGGGGGCCCCCCCATTCTGGGTAACAGGGAGAACCGGGTGTCCGGGGAGAGCCCAGCCGGGGCCCGGTCTTTTGAAGAGCTTACAGTCATCTGCCTCACAGTCCACCCTCTCCTGAATCTTCCTCTAAGAGGGGACCTTCTCTTAGTTCTGAACCAGTCTTGTACCGAATGGGACTACTGCAGTCATAACCAGAGGGGGGGTGGTCCTTGACTCTCCAGCTCACAGCCCAAATGCCACTCTAGATTCGAACTCCTCTTTGCATCTGGAACTCCTCTATCCCGAGCCCTGAACTCTCCATCCACGGTGGGATCCCCAGCCCACACTGACAGCTCTGTACAAACCTGGAACTCCCTCCTCAGAGTAACTGGACCCCTTCCCAAACCTATGGCTCTCTACATGTCAGATTCCAGGCACACCCATACCCCCCAAACCCCTAGCAGCAGGGAGCTCTACTCCATAAGAAGGACTTCACCCCCAAACCTCTAGTCTCTATTCTATAGCCTCACTCCCCCATTCTAATCATCTAGACCCTAGTGCCATCTTCAACCCAGCTGAAGGGTCCAAACCCCCTTTCTACCCCAGCTTCTCTCTCCTCCTCTGCCAGACAGCCCCCTCCCAGTTCCCATCTCCCTCTTTCACAGACCTCCAGTCTCCTCCTGTTGCCTCCTCTCTCGAGGTGTGATGGTGCCACATTATTCTTCCAGTTCTCTCAATTCTTGAGCTCTGTCCTTCTGGCCCTCTGCTGTCCTCAGTTCAGTGTGTTGCTCCAGGTTGCCCACCTCTCTTGGTCTGTTCAGTGTCTATAGATTTCTATTTGTTCCAGGGTATTCCCGTGACCATGCCCTCCCTATACAGTTGCCTCTACTTTGGGTTGAGGAGGGGGCAGGCTCAGAGGACAGGGCTGGCATGTGTAGGACCTCCACCACTGCCTGTGTTCTCAGGCATGGCATGGGATGGGCTGGAGTACAAGGGTTTAAACATGGAGAACATTGCCCTCAAGGGTGCCCAGGATATGAGGTGGGTAGGGGTCATGAGGTGGGACACTGGCACTTGTAACTTATACCCCCCTTATTTCTGCTGTCCCGGTGGTGACTGGGGCAGTTGGGTTTACGGATAGAGAAAAGGGTAGACTGCCAGCTGATGTCCTTCACCTGTGGTGAGGGACGGGTGAGTCTGGGGTGTATGTGCTTGTGTGAGTGTTCCTGAATGTGTATAGCATGTGTTGGGTGTGCCTTTTGTGTGATCATGTGTGTTGTGCTCTGTATGGCCGCATCATTTGAGTGAGATTCTTCACAGAGGGATTGTGGTATGGAAATTATGAGTCGATGGTGTTAACATGCTCTGTGTGGCTACAGAGGCAGAATTGTGGGTGTGGAGTTGTAGCATAGTGTGTGTGACTCTTATGTGTGCATATGGTTGTGTCTGTCATGGTAGTGTGATGTTGCTGTAGGGACAGCTTGCATTTTGAAGACTGAGTATGTGACTATGGATGTTATTTGGCTGTCGTAGGTAGCCAAGAAGAGTCCTAGTATGGTCCTGTTGGTTTTGAATGGATGTCCTGGGAGAGGAGAGTGGAGGAGGTTTGTGCTTGGGTGTGCTTGCAGCCTCCTTGGTGGCTTAGGGTCCTGAGCAGCGATGGGTTTGCTTGGGGATTATGTTCGGACCTGTGTGTTGATGTTTGAGAGTCACGTGTCTGTGGTGACTGTTCATGCAACTCTGGGCAAGAAAGGGTGCAGTCAAGACCAAGGGATCTGGTTAACCAAGAAGCCGGTTGACCAGGTTGGAGGGTGGGCAGGAGGAGGCAGTTTGCAGGCTGAGGGATTTTGTGTGTCTATAAATGTGTGATGTTTTGGTGTGACATTAAGCATGCATATTGTGCAGAGTATGTCTGCGTGTGCCTCTATGTCTGAGGTGTGTGTGTGTGTGTGTGTGTGTGTGTGTGTGTGTAATTTAATTGGATGCATGCATCTGTGGCTTGGGAGGTGAGTTTGAGATGCATTGTGGGAGATGGAGTCTGAGTGTGGTGTGAAGTGTGGGTGTGTGTGAGCTGTGTGACTTTTCAGTGTGAGGTGTGGGTTCTGTGATCTTTTCTCTCTGGGAACTGTTTGCATGTGATGAAGAGAGTGTGAAGCGTGTACAGTGAGTTGGGATGAATTAGGGATGCCTTGGGGCAGGGCTGAGGTCTGGGTAACGAAGTGTGTGCATAAGGTGTGTGGGGTGAAGAAAGAGGCATGTTATGTTTGGCCATGTGTGGCATACAGCAGGTGCCCCATAAATGTTTGTGCAATGACGTATGTGTGCAAGGAGGGCTTGGCTGCCTTCCTGTTCTTGCTTTCCTCCTAATCAGGTCCCTTGAGATGCCCTCGCCTGCCCTCCCAACCCAGGCTGCCCCTACCCTTTGCCCTTCATCCTCTTCACTTTGACCAAAGCCTTTGTCTTGAGTTTCCTGCTGAGCAGGCGCTGGACAGGCGGGCGGCGGGTGATGTTGTGGTCAGGGAGCCTTTGTTCTTTTCCTCTTAGCTTGTCCCGTGTTTGGGGCCAGGGCTGGAAGGGGTGGGGAGAGGATACACGTGTCAGCAAGTCCGCTGTGTTTACTACAGCCTGGGCAGAAGGGAGTGTCTAGCACTGGCCATGGCTTGGGTGGTGTCTCTGGAGGTACCTCTCTATGCCAGAGCAGCCCAGACTGGGCTTGCAGTTGACCAAGCCTACCAACTGTATACTATTAGAATTGGGATGGTCCGGTGTTCTTTCGGGGTCACATCACCTCAGTGATACTGAGCAGCCCAAACCCCCCTTTTCCATTCCCTGCTCTCCTCTTTCCTTCTCTGTGTCACCACAGGGAGTCAACCAGGAAGACCTCAGTCTGTGTCTGCTTTGTTGACTCCACATCAAGAGAGGAAATCAACACTGTCCTCATAGAAGCCATTACCAGAAAGGGTTGACCTGATTAAACTTTTGGGGATCCTTTAGTCTGATGGCAGAGATCCTAGGCACTCGAGACTCACATCACACTCTCCAGAAAAGGCTCTGGGAAGCCCTTCTGGCCACTCTTGATAGGCATTAAAGGACATTCAGGACTCCTAAGGTTGGAGGCACAGAGACATCCCAGTTAGCCAGAAAGGGTCTAGGGTTTATGCTTCAGTATTACCTACTAGATTCTAGAAGATTCTTCAAGTGAGTGTGCTTCCGCTGGGTCTTGAAAGCAATGTGAGGTGGGCAGGGAGCTGAGGTGAGAAAAGATTCTGCTTTTTTAGCCAAGTGCAAAAGCAGCTGTCTGGCTTTGGGTCACCAGTCCTGGTCTCCAGCTTCTTGCCATCTTTCTCTATCCATTGTCCTTGGCTGAGTCACCGTTGTAATTGTCATCATCAGCAGCATCGTTCAGCTAGTTCCTTCTAACTTCTGGGGTCCTTTGATGACGGCTCGCTAACAGGTTAACTCATACAGTTGTCGACAAGCATTGATGGAGGCCCTACTCTGTGCCACTCAGGTACAGTTTGAAGTGTTAGGGTCATTTTGTGGAATTTGTACCTTCTGTGTGCAGCAGCCCCCTCCTCCTGCCTGGATCAGCTGGTTCCTCCCTCAGCGGTTCCCCAGCCTGAATTTGCTCTTGGTTTTATGTCCACCCGACCGGGGTCTGGCTTCCTGTGTCCCAAGGTCTCTTTTTCTACTTGCCATTGAAGTCCACGACTGCCCCGGAGGACTGGCAGCCCACGCTGTCAGCTAGAGAAACTGAAGCCCTGAGGAGGGAGGGGACCTAAAGCAGCACTCTTCCCAGAACCTCCTCCCTCTAACATTCCCAGAGAAGAAAAGAGATGAGATGGCTGGGCCAGGGCTCACGGCATGTGGCAAGGCTGATATATACCACTGCCCAGCTCTCCTGGCCACCAGGCTGGGCTCTGGCCCCAGCATCACGCTGTTCCTTGGCTGGCCTCTGAGCTGCCTGTGGCGGGTAAATGATTATTAATGACGCCCCCTGGCAAAGAGACAGGAAATGCTTCCCAGCCACAGCTGGGGCACTCTTGCCTGCCAGCTTGCCAGCCATGCCTGCCCTGGCCATGGTGCGAGCATCATGCTACCATGCCCTCCTCACTCCCCCAGCTCCTCTCCCTTCCCTGACTGACCTCTCTGGAGTACAGAACAGGCAAAGGCAAGGCTTTCTTTTCCATGTCCTTGGAAACCTCTCGCTTCTGCCGTCTTCCTTTTCTCAAACAAGAAGAAGTAGCTCCTCTTCCAGGAAGCCTGCCCTGAATGCTCAGCCAGTTCTTCTGGTACCTGCTCCCGTGAGCCTGAGAAACTCTTGGTCTCCAGCGTGGTAAATTTGGTCCCGACTCTCATGGCTGCTCTGGTGGCCTCAGGGCTGGGCTGAATGCTTTCTGTAGCCTGTCCTCGTCTCCTGGAAGTCTTTAGCCCAGGCTCCTGGGTTTCTCACACCTCCTGCTCTGCCTGTCCTAATCATACTCTGTTGTGCTACGAGGCCTTCCTAGATGGATGCTATGCCAATGGGAAGGGTGGGTGAGATGAGCAAGAAACTGGTCCTCAGATTCTCCATACCTTCCCTGAGCCTGGGCAATACTACACCACCCAGCCTGTGGCAGGTAGCTCAGATTCAGGTGCCAGGGCTGAGGAGGGTGGGAACCCAGACAGAGGCTGATGTATGCCACTAAGGCAGAGCCGGCTGGGGCCCTCGTTCAGCCCAGAGTTAGAGAATGGGAAAGCTGGGAAGCCTTCAGAAAGCAACAAACCTGAGAGCTGAGCCTGGAGAGCATTCTGGACGGAAAGGAGGATGGTAGCTGTGATGGCTTGTTGGCGGCAGACGAGGGAAGAAGGCTGGCCCTCTCAAGTCCCATGTTTCTGCTTATGGAGCTGGATCTTGGATTGCCAAGGTGGGCAAGTTGAGTGACTGGAAGGTGGAGGAGGGACATCAAGAGACAGGAGATGTAGCTGGTGAGGCTGGCACCGACCAACATTTGCAGGACTTACAAACCATGTGGAGGACTCTGGATGTTTTCCAGGGAGCCAGCACGAGGGGGAGGAGATGGGAGGAGGGATGGGATGTCAGGCCTGTGTGCACATGCAGCTCCCGGGAGCAGAGACTGGGGTTTAGGCTGCTGTGGTCCAGGCTGGGACTGATAAGGCCTGGACTGGGAAAGGGTGGAAGGGGGAAGAGGTGGAGAGGGAGGAGAAGGAGATGCTTGGGGTGACTGGGTGGGCTCTGTGTCACCTCTGAGGGCTCAGGGGAGGAGTGTGTGTGTATGTGTGTGTGTGTGTGTGTGTGTGTGTGTGTGTGTGTGTGTGTGTGAAGCCTGAGTCTCCAAGGATGGAAATATCTCAGGAGCACCTCCCAGGAGGCCACTGGCCACGAGGCTAAGGGTGATAGGGCTGCTGGGTCCCCACCTGTGTATATGTGAGCAACTGGTGTTCCGCCCTGGGCAGGGTGTTCAGAATTGGAAAAATTAAAATAAGCTGCAAAAATTAATAGAATTCAAATCCAAAAACATGTATGAGTAGAAATGTAAATTTATGAAAATGAGAAATGTACACTTCTGCTTCCCTGGACTTTAGCTCAGGCTCCCCTATACTGTCTCAGCCCTGGTCACCCCCCAGGGCCCAGCCTTCCTGTTTTGAGGAGCCTGCCCTTCCTTTCCAGCTGGTGCCTGAGGTGAAGGAAGACATTTTGCTTTTCCTGTCCCTTGCCCTGAGGGAATTAGTCCTGTGCACCCCCATTCGTGGTTGGGACACCAGGGTGGGCAGGGGAGGGGGTGGGGTCAGGCTGGGGGTATGGAAAGAAAGGGAAAGATGAAGCTGAAAGGAGAAATGGAGGCGTGAGGCAAGCAGCCGCTGACCCAGTGCGGACATGGGAGCTTCAGAATTTCCAACTTGTCTGGTTGTCAGAAACGCCGGCCTGTACAGGTCCGATTTTGCAATCCTGAGGTTGGGCATTGTCTGTGTTCATTGCTTCCTGGTACTCTTGCACCATTTTCTGAGCTTATCTTTCTCACTTGTAAAAGGAGGAAGCTGGTGGTCCATAGAGCTCAGCTGTGTGAGTACCAGCTCTGGGGGAGGCGGGGGTGTGATTTGAAAATCTGGGATGGTCAGCTTGGGGCTCTCACTGGGATGATGCTCGTCTTCCATGATCAGCTCAGGGCTGGGTGCGGGTGTGGTTGCGTGATTCCGACATTCTGTGACTTTAAGATGCTGAGACTCTGGGAGCCCAAGATGCGGACATTCTGTGCATGCAGGATTCTAGAATTTGATGATTTGATGATTCAATGATGCTAAATGGGGCTGCTGGGAAGAGCTGCAGCCACCTGCCTTGTTAATGTCAATGTTCAGTTATTAAAAACATAACAAGACGCAATGGAGACAGATAGCTTGGGATGGGATGACAGGCCCACCCCTGAGTGAAGGAGGGGAGGAAGGGTGCCTTGATTGACATCAGAGGAGAGGGGGACCCCTTTAGCCTGGTCACATGGGCTCTCTCTTGCCACAGCAGACTTGGTGCATGTTCATATGAGAGGCTGCCACTTTCTAAGCTTGTATGTCATGGGAGTAATTCCCATCACCCACTGCCTCCATCTCCCAGCCATCTAAGACTATGACCAGAGAGTATCCTTCTTCCCATCTGAGCCCTCAAGGTGTCTTCATAGAGCTGTAGATGGAAGAGGAAGGAGTGGCCTACTCACCCCCTTTCCAACAGCTGCCTGAGGGGAAAACAGGACATGAGTCCTTCCTGGACACGGGTGTGGAGATGCAGGAACTTTTGCCAGTGAGGGCTGGGGACCCAGAGACCATCTAGAGGATATTCTCTGCACTCCCTACAGACTTGGCTCTTACCCCGAGGGTCAGGGAGCCTAGAAGAGCTGGTGGAGTCCAGCCTGAGTCTCAGGCACACCAGGCAATTTGGCACAAGGCCAGCCCAGTTGTCTAGTATCTCATTGCCTCTTGGATCCCACTTGTGCCTCAGTACCCAGGCCAGAGTTGGAAAGGAATCCTGGTTCAAGAAGATCTTGCCTTCTAGAGCCCAACCTTGGGGGCCCTAGAGAAACCTGTCATGGCTGCATATCCAGAATTCCCCGGCTTAGTGGACTGCCAGATCAAAACTAGTCCAGGTCCCATTGCCCAGCAGGTCTGAAACAGAGTTTCCTGGTTCTCTGGGTGTGCCTCACTGTCCCCAGCCTTTCCCTTCCCCTGGGATCCCTGTGGAGCAGGAATGGAGTCAGGACCCAAGTTCAAGGGCAGAGTCCCTGTCTGCCATGCTCCAGTTTTCTCCTCCCACAGGCTAGAAAGCAGGTGGGGTGGAGACAGCTGTTCCTGTCATCCACAAAGCTCCATTGTGTACTACCTCCTGTCTTGGTCTCAAGGGTAGGGTCCTCTGCAGGGAACCCTCCCTAGCTGACCTCTCCAGGCTCTCAGAGAGCCTTCCTGTGGCTCCCCTGCAGGGCTTTCTTCTCTGCTCTGCCACCCCCCCACACCCCCCTTCCCCCCCATCCCCTCATTCTCTCTCATAGCCATGTACCCCAGGCTCTTTCCCATCCCCATAGATCTCCATTTCTCTCTCTCTCTCTCTCTCTCTCTCTCTCTCTCTCTCTCTCTCTCTGTTGCCCTCAAAAGTCATCCTAGGAAAAGTTCTAGAAGATCATATCTAACCCTTTTCTTCTGATGAAGACCTCCTCAGAGAGGGGAAGACCTCCTAGAGTCACATGGCAGGCTGTGGCGAGCTCTGTGCTGTGCCCCTTCTCCTCTGGGTCATGGGCACACCCTGCCCTTGGCCTCAGGAATCCAGGGTTTGAGAACTGACCATGATAGAGCCAGCACAGAATTTGCAGGTGCCTCCTGAAGCACAGCTCACGTCTCTTAGCCCTACCCCACAGCCCCAAACTGCTGTCCCTCCTCTTTGTTCAGGCTCCTGTCTTCTCCACTGTCTGATTTCTAGATGGCCATTTCCTTTGGCAAAACCCTGACCTTGTGACTGAACGGGGCTCAGACCTCCATGCCCAATATGGGCACTCATGCATACAAACAGATATATACAAATACCACAAACACAAACAAATCCCATCCCAGGTGACAATTGGACCAGGCAGATAGGCAGTCACTCTGGTTGCTAGTGACTTCTCTTTGCTGTGAGTCCTCCATGAATCTCACGTGAAGCCCTTCAGGTTCCTGCAGATGGGTTCCACCTCACTAAATCCTTAGTGGCAGCTAGGACATGAGTGTCTATTCCTCTCAAAGGCCCCTCTGCCTTAAGATCCCTCTCTCCTGACTCCAGGAGCAACTCAGCTCCCTGTGACTGAGTGGGGAGATCCACAGAGGTCCCAGAGGACAGTGTGACAGTGAAGAGGAACCAACAGATGAGACTTTACATCTTCTCAAAGCAGGCTCCGCCTCCTATGGTGACCTCCCTATCTGGTGTCTGGGCATAGCCCTGTCTTGTTGCTCTTTAGTACTAAGGGTTTTGTGTCCCCTCTGACATATGTCAGAGAACCAGAAGCCTTGATACCCCTGTGGTAGATTTTTGACTGAATCCTGAGAGGTCAGGTTCTTAGGGTTCAGGCAATGCATTGGCAGGTAAATACACATTCCCAGAACACTGTGGTGGAAACTGTGTGACCTGGCTGTGTTGGGCAAGTAGGGAAGCGATCATCAGCATTCCAACTGGTGAGGGCCGGTGAATGCCCAGCTGAGATTCTTTCCCTGTCTAGTCCCCCAGACTTGGGGTTCAGTTGAGGGGATCAGAAAGGAGGGAGGGATGGGGTGCCTGAACAGGAGCTTCTCTAGGAGTCTCTAGGGGTGGTAGAGGCTCACTGCCACTAGTTGTATTTCCCTGGGAAAGGAGGGCACTCAGGATTGTGGGGACAACCCCTAGGGTCAGACACTTATTTCAGTCCTTGTCATTTCCTCTGCAGGACAAGCAGGGTGAGTGGGGTCACCACACAGAGGGAAGGGATGGACCAGAGCCAACATATGCCAGGCCCCACAGCAGCCGACACGGTGATCTCGCCGTACCCTGGGTTATAATCAGTCCCCTGTAGAGGTCTAGCCACTCAGCCACCATCGTCTGGGGAGAGGAACACTCCTCGACCATCACTCTGCACACATACACTCTGAGTGACACTCAGCACTAGCTGTGTATGTAGCAAAGCAGGAAACCCCACAGGACATAGGGGACATGTGAGACAACCAGACACCTGACACAGTCACTCCACAAGCATCCACACACCGGGTGCAGCTACTGTCACCTCCCCCACCCCTGAGGGCCAGAGACTCCTGTAGCCACAGGCAGGTGTCCAGGGCCTGGGTGGGAAGAGGGGGATGCCAGGCAGGGAACCTAGCTCTTCCCCATGCCAAACTCTGTCTCCCCCATCCTGCTGAGTGCCTGAGGCTGTTTATTTCCTTTCAGGGATGGGTGTCTTGTCCCCCTCCCCCTCTCCCCACCCTGTCCCCACCACACGCTTCCGAAGCTGCCAAATCAAATCAGTCCCTGCACCCGCGCCAGGCTGGCATGGAGGCCAGCAGCTGACGGGAACGAAGCCAGGCTCAGAATATCCCACCGCCTGTCCGATGCTGGGACATGCTTGGGGGTTGGGGGTGGGGAGGGGCAGGAGCCTGCAGCTGGCCCAGGACAGTGCTTGTCAGAGAAGCTGGGCTTCTCGAAGTTGCCTGGGTGGTGGACCTCTGAGAACAAGCGAGCGGGTCCTTGGTGTGTCTGTCTGGCCTGCTGCATCTTGTTAGCAGCACTCTGGCAGTCATGGAGGTGGTGCTGGGAGACATGGGTGGAGGTCCACTCAAGGATTCGGTGCCAGACTGGGGGGAGTTGCTTGCACACCAGACGCAAATTCTTGGGATTTTCAGCATCTCTGGACCTTGAACGTCTACTCTGGAGAATTACTACTGCTTCAGGTGGATGTTCTAATCCCCTTTTACAGATGGGGAAACTGAGGTTTAGGAAGGGCTGAGGAGGTTTCCTGGAGGGACCTCAGGCCGAGTAGAACCATCTTCATCTCTATGCCTTGGGAGCACTAGGCCAAAAGGCAAGATGTCCTCAGAGTTGAGAAAAAGCAGAGACGGAAGTGCCCAGGGGACAAGCAGGGCACAAGCAGGTGGGGCTACCTGGAGGAGAAAGCTACTGTGGGCTTCCTGGGGGCTGGTGGGAGGGCAGGCTGGGGAGAAGGGGAGAGGGCCTGGTAGGCCTCAGCCCTTGGCCTTCTTGTCTCTGCAGCCAGCCAGGACCCCCTTGCACAGGAGCCAGAACCCCCAGGGAGTAGAGCCGACGGACTGGAGGTGAGAGCTCAGTGGAGGGAAGAGCGGGTGGGCTTTGGGGCGGGTGCAGGATTTGGAGGCCGGAGCTGCATCCCAGGCCCACCCCTTCCAGCCTGAGGGCACACACACCAAGACCCCTCTTCTCACTCTGTGCCCTCAGTTCACCTGAAAGCCATTTCAGACTCCTCTCTGGCTGTCCCCTGCCCCTTGCTGAGTTCCTCTCCCAGCTCCGTTCCTGCACTGGTCAGCTCCCTGACACCCACTGGCTGCTTGCTTCCAGTTGTTCTTATCTCCCCTCTGATTGCCAGAAGGATCTTTCTGACACCCAAATTTGAACTTGTCATTCTACTCACAAATTCTCCATGTTCCCGTCCTCTTGACCCTCTGAAGCTCCAACCTAACACAATCTCCCTCAGCCATTCTTGCCTCACCAAGCACCTGCTGTTGACATCCTAAACACTTCTGGGGCTCTGCAGTAGCCTCCCTCTTCCAGGATGGCCTCTTCCCACTCTCCATCAACTCCAGTCCCAGCCGGCTCATGCTCCCTCCTCTGAGCTCTCCCACCTGGCCGTTGGGTGCTAGGGCATTCCGTTGTCTTTTGTCCACTGTGTGTGCCATAGAACCCTATTTTCTTCATCCAGTGATTCTGTGTGTGTGTCTGCCTTGTCCCCTGTGCTGTGAGTTCCCTAAGCTTGGGGGCCATGTTTCTCTCATTCCTACCTCCACTGATGGGAGGGCTGACCGCCTTTGGGGTGCCTTGAATTAACCTTCCATGTTCAACGAATAACAAAAATGGGGTGAACTGTGGGTACTGAAGATTGACACAGAGTGGTGTGTGTGTGTGTGTGTGTGTGTGTGTACGCATACACACACATATTTGTGCACGTGCATGCATGTGTACTGGTTCATTCGTCTGCCAGTGTGCCCAAGTGAACTGAGAGGAGGTTGCTGCCTGTGTCAGCCCCCTTGGTGCCAAACACTTTGGGCACGTGCCCTCATTCAACTCTTAGCATAACCCGGGACTGCTGTGTTTGGGGGAAGCCAAGACTCAGAGCAGGTGCTGGGGGTGAGTCAGGGCAGAGCTGGGGCTGGATGCCTCCCTGCCCATTCATTAAGATGAGAAAGAGATGTCCACAGGGTCTGAGGCTCAACATGGCTTTCCTACTACAGCCTGAGGCCAGGGCTGAGAATGTCCCTTGAAGGGGGACCGGGTCCTGGTGCTCGGAGCTGGCCAAAGGAAGAGGGAGGACGGGAGTCATTATTAATTTATTTATTGCCATGGCATTCCCCATGGGTGGGAGCTCCCCCCAGAGCTGGGACAGATGGTGTTCCTGGGAGCCAGCAGTATCTCAGCAGCCTCGGCCACCCGCCAGGAGAGATGCATTTGTCACCCACCCAGGAAGCCACGAGGGGAGGGATTTGGAGAAGCTGAGACCCTCGAGGGTTGCGGGGGCTGAAGGAGCCTGGCTCTAGGTTCTGTGTCTCTGTGTGCAGACTCTGTGCCTCAGCCATTGCTCCTGTCTGCACATTCACATACCGTCCGTCCCTTCCCCATTCCGCCAGCCTCATCCTCTCCACGAGGCCTCCCTGGATCAAGCCCTTTGTTCTCATCACTGTAGTCTCTGCCTTTCCTGTGTTTGGGTCCTGCTGCCTTCTCTGATTAAACAGTCTAGTCTGGGACTGGCCTAGCTCTGTTCTGCCCACCACCCTTCACCCATCTCAAAGGATGGTCACCATCAGCTTTGCCTTGTGGGAGGACCTGCTCTGGGTCTGGGCCTGTGGCTTCCCAGTGTGTGACCATGGGCCTGCCATGTAGCCATCCTGAACCCATCTTCCTCACCTGAAAGTGGAGGTAAGACCTCCCAATGGATGTAGTTCAGGTTGGTAGAGTGTTTGCTTAGCGTGAACCAGACCTCTATCCTCAGCAAGGTGTGAATCAGGCATGATGCTGCATGCCTTTAATCTCAGGATTTAGGAGTTGGAAGCAGGAGGTTCCCAAGTTCAACATCATCCTCAGATTCATATCCAGTTCAAGGTCAAAACAACGTAAACAAGCAAGCAACAACAAAAGGCCCAAATAAACAAAAAAAGGTTCTTACTGGGACAGAAGCACTGTTATTAGCATCAGTATCCAGAGCAGCTGGGAGAAGTTGCAGGGCACGTGTGAGGACCTGGCCCAGGCCTGTACCACAGCTGCTTGTGGGACGAGCTTTCTTGCTCAGTGTTCGTTAGAGTCAGGACTAAACTGCCTGCCCTCCACCACACACACAAGACAGTGCATGCGGTAGAGCTGGGATGAGGCTTGTAGTTCTGCGGGCATGGGACATTCTTCTGGCACTGGCTTGGTGGCAGCAATGGGACCATGCTGTCAGCACACCTCCCCACCCAGCAGGCACCGGCTCAGCACACTCTTTAGGGATGACATCCTGGCCCTTGGTCAGCTGCGGGGCTGCAGGCTGGTTAGCTAATCCTGGGATCCAGGCCCTGGCATCGTCACACTCAGTGGGAACAGTTGAAGTTGGTGAACTGAGCACACCAAGTCGATACCTCTGAGCCGGGAACAGGGACCAGGTGGGGTCCTGGGAGCTCCAGCTGGGATGAAGGCTGGAACAGATACTGAGACAGCTGCAGGTGTGGGACAAAGGCACAGGAGCCTATACCAAGTGCTCCATTGCACGGTCCATCCTTTACACCTCCGTGGCTGCTTTTGGAGAAAATAAAGACCACACCCCTTGGCATGGCACTGAGAACCCATGCCCACTGGGTTCTCTCTCATCCACTCCTTGCTCTTAGATGGTCAGTGCTTCAGTCTGGTGACTTTGCTCAATCCTCAGCACACGCCAGCTCTTCCAGCCTCCCATGTACTGGCTCATACTGACCGCTCCAGGTTAGATTTCACCTCCTCTGTGAAGTTTCCCACTTCAGGTGGAGTCAGTCTCCTCCCCTCCCTAGGCACTCACAGCTTTCAGTCTCCCAGGTGTACCACTGGGCAGTCGCTACACCACACAGTTATTGGGTTGTATATCTCCTCTCAAATGACTGAAGACATCTGACTCCCTTTCATCGCTCGGGTTCTTTTGGGCCTGGCATACAGTGGATGTTTAATAAAGACTACTTGAGTGAATGAGCATTGCTGTGCATAGGGTTGGAGTCCTAAGAAAGAGGCTCAGTTAGTGGATTAGGGGAGTCATGGAGACTTCTGGGAGGTGGCCTTGAATTGTGAAGGATGGAGAGAGTCAAGGTCAGAGATCAGCGGGGCTGTCAGAATCCATGTTGTCTGCTCCTGACAGAGCCAATAAGGAAGACAGAGACCAGGAACCCCCAGGTAGAAGAGTGTAAAACTTAGCCCCAAGGCAGAGCCCTGAGGAGGTAGAAAGGTGTGGTTTGAGAGTTACGGGCAAGATGGAGGCTCCAGTGGTGGATGAGGGACCCATTCACTGGTTAACAATGGGCAGAGCTGGGAGCTGTACAAAGCAAGATTGCTGCTGTGGAGGAAAAAGGCTTGAGTGAGCACAGGTGGGCAATGAGGAGGGCTCCACATGTCAGTGGGGCACAGGTCCTGGGCAAAGAGCACTGGGGTGAGCCTGGAAGGACCACAGTCGAGGCTGTTTTCCAGGCCTAGCTGAACATTCTTTATCAAGCATTCCCGTTGCCAGCTGTTCTGCTTCCTCCTGAGTTCTCACATCAAGCAAGTGGCCTCGGTGCTGCCCTGTGGCCCCTGAGGAGCTGCTGCCAACAAGTTGGCTGTAGCATCTGGCATCCACGGGGGCCCTGAGGCCCTGCCATCTGTCTGTGCCCACCTGTCAGGCCGCACAGACCTGGGGCATGTAGGGCCTTGGGACTAGAGAAGAGGTTTCAGCTGTCACCCTAGCCCGTCTCTCTGTCTGCCCATCCATCTGTCCACACCCCGACTGATGAGAGAACAGTGGACATGGCATTACAGGCAGGTCAGAAAAACGTAGTCAGAAGACAGAGGTGTCAGAGAAGATACAAGCTGGAAGGAGGCCAGGCTGCAGGCTTAGGGAGAGATCCAGGCTCCTTGAGAACCAGGAGTCAGCTCAGAAAAACATCAGGGGCTAGTTGAGAGATGCACAGCAGGTCCACGGTGGTGTTGGGACAGATGCTGAGGGCCCAGGCGTGAGCGTGAGAGATGAACGCCCCCCCTCCTCGTCCTGCTTGGCCCTTGGCTGTAAACACTCAGAGAACAAGTTCCGTTTCCCGGGAAATATTTATCTCAGGCCGTGTGGGGAGCGTGTGTGTTGGCCTCCTCATGTCCTTCCTGCAGGTTGGCCCGGGCAAGAGGTGAGGGGCCTTGGCAGCCATAAGGGACAATCTGTAGGGCCACAGGAAAAGCCAGGAAGGAGGGGGTGTACCCTGAGTTCCCTGATTGGAGCCTGAGTCAGAACCACGCTGGCCTGGGAGGGAGGAACCTGTTTTTTCTAAATTCCACAGAGTGACCTCTGCTCTCTCATCCTGTCTTCATCCTGTCAGCCCTGGCTCTGCCAGGTTCCCGTCTCTAAGACATTTTGCTCCTGTCTGGTTCCCGGTTCCCCAACTCTAAGCCTTTTCTTCCTCGTCCTTCATATTTCCCACTCTCAGAGGCTTCCTTAGCGGTGACTTCCTCTGGGACAGCTTTTCTAACTCTCTGACCTTCTGACCCCTTGTCATCCACCCTCCTTCTCCTTCCTCTGTTAGGCTTCCAGACTGAGGCCTGCTGCTCTTGTCCAAAGTCGGTCAGACAATGTTTGTCGTAGACTGCCAGGAGTCTCACTAGGAAGCAGGGGCTGGGCCCTTGATCAATGGGCAAGGCCCAGTGAGTATCTCCTGTGCCCCTCTCGTGGGACCAGCCCAAGCCCAGGCACTTCAAGAATTTGAGTATATTGAGAGGAGACCATGAAAAGCCCCATGAGCCCACACAGAATCGGCAGGGAGGCAGAGGAGCCCAGAGTTCTTGCTGACTGGCTTCAGGCTGTATGTCCCAGACAGGGCCCAGGCCCGACTGGACCCTGACAACAGGAAACCCCTGAAGGAACAGGCATCAGCTGAGGCCTCTGGGCACAACAACAGGAAAAGGTGTTGACATGAGGCAGCCGCTCTGTGACTATGCCCAGCAAAGGGGTGGGCGTGGGTGCTGCTGCATCGACACTGAACACTGATTGTGGGACAATGGGTGTTCTATAGGGCGTGTGACACTGGGCCTGTGACATGTGATACGAAGTGTGTGATAGTCATCTTGGGATACTGCGTGGAGAGTGAGTGAGCCACTCAATATGTGACCTCGTTGTGTGACACTCAGATACTAAGTGTGTGAGACAGTAGGTACATGGTGTGTGACTCTGAGGTCAGTGATGGGTACAGAGCAGGTATGACGTCATGAGAATCAGCTACATAAACCTGAGGAAGTGACACCGTGCGGTAACAGGTGTGTTCCTGAGCTTGGGGCGCGCGCGTCTTGACACTGAACTGTGAGACCCAGTGTGTGCCCCAAGGACATGATACAGTGCAGCTGAGTGTGTGAACAAGGATGTGATAGGAAGTGACACGGAGTGTGTGACAGTGGTTATGATGCACACAGCGCTCAGCCTGACACTGCACATGTGATGAGTAATGGTCGCGACAAAGTGAAATGTGGACACACAATGCTGAGTGTGACAGTGTTGTAGGAAGACGGTCATGACTTGAGGCAGGGGAGTACCTCCTCCCTGTCCCTCTGCTCTCCCCCTCCCCCCACGACCTCCCCCCCCACTCCTTCATCTCTAGGGGCCTCGTGTAACTGGAATCATGCAGTATTTGTCTTTTGAGGACTGGCTTTTTATGTCACCGAACATACTGTCCTAGGGGTGCATCTGTGTTGTGGCGTGTCAGGGCTTTCCTCCTCTTTCGGCCAAGTGATATTCCAGTGTACGTAGTTTTGCTTATCTGTTTGTCCATTCGTGGTCACACATGTCAGCTGCACTGTTTAGCTGTGGTGGATATTGTGCTGACAGACATGGATGTATAAAGATCTCTTCAAGACCCTGCTCTCAACGATCTTGGGTATATATCAATAATTACTCTTGATGGACCATATGGTAATAATCTACATTGATTTTCATGTTTTTCTTTCTTTCCTTTTTTTTTAGTGTCTTAAAAAACTACTTTTTATTTAGTGTGTGTGCCTGTGTACAATTGCTTGTGTGTGTGTGTGTGTGTGTGTGTGTGTGTGTGTGTGTGTGTACCATGGCACGAATGTGGAGGTAGAGTCAGTTCTTTCCTCTGCTGTGTGGGTGCCAGGAGTCAAACTCAGGGTTGGTGACACACGCACCTTTACCACCAAGTCATTCGGCAGGCCTGTTTTTTTGGAGACAGTGTTCTGCCATGTACCCCAGAATGGCCTTGAACTCATGATCTTCTTGCCTCTGCCATGGAGTCCTGCAGTCACAGGTGTGCACCAGCATGCTTGGCTGTGTTACCGTTTGCTGTAGAAGTGGCCACACTGTGTTTCACAGCATCTGCATCGTTATCTACTCTCGCCACAGTGTAGAAGAGTTTCCCTCTCTCCACACCTCAGCCAGCCCTTGCTGTTTTCTGGATTTCGTGGACAATAGCCTTCCTAATGGCTGTGACATGGCCTCTCGCTGTGGCTTTGATTTTCTTTTCAAAATGGTTAGAGATGTTGAACGTCTTTCCACACGGCCGTTTGTGTATCTTCCCTGAGAAAATGTCTACTCCAGTCATACTTTAGATCCGATTGTTTGCTTTCTGTTGCTGCTGGGCCATAGGAGTTCTTTATACATAAAACCTTCATTAGACACAAGCTTTGTGAGTATTTCCCCTCGTTCTGGGGGCCATTTTGCTGAAATACTTTTATTTTATCTCATTTAACTTAGCAGGTAAGTTCCGTATGGCATTTTCTTAGTTTGTATTGACTCCCCTTACCCCACCCTTCCACTTCCTTATCTCCTTGACCCTCTCATCCCCTCTTAAATCTTTCTACCCAGTATTCCACCTGCTACTTTCAAGTCGCTTTTATCCCTTTATTTATGTATTTTGGAGGCTGAGAGGTGCTGGGTGGCATCAAAATGGGAGTGTGGCATAGAACCAGCCTGGAAGCTTCACCTGGGGCTGCAAAAGGGTGAGACAGTGGCCCGATGTGATGTGTGATACCGAGAATGTGAGACACCCTGAGTGAAGGTGACAGCAATGAGTCACTGTGTGACGGTCAGTGTGGACACTGGAGCGACCCTGTGTCACTGAGTGTGTGGGACCTGCTGGGAGAAGGTGACGGTGACTGTGTCCTTGTGTGCTATCTTGGTGTGACACAGAGCATGACACTGTAGGGGTGGGAGGGACTGAAGATGTTTTGTGAGTTACTTGCTGACCGTGAGAGGGAGGATGAACGTTGTAGCATGGACAAGAGGAATTCTCAGCTGGGCTAGAAATGGTGTCTCTGAGCTGGTGTGAAGAGTCCTTCCTGCTCTCTACACCCAGGGGGGATTTGCAGGGGCAGGGCTGCCTCACCCTAGGAGAAGACTTCTGAGGCTAGTCAAGCCGGCCAAGAGCAGTGCCCTAGGCTGACTGAAGCTCATCCTTTTATTCATTAAGCCTCAGTTTCCTCAAGGACCACAGAAGGTGGCTGTTGGTGGAATTCTAGGAAGCCGTCCCCGAGGCTGGGTGAGGGTTCTGTCTCTTGAGGTGCTCCCCCTCAACCCTGGTACTCCAGGCATCTGGCTGTCAGGAGCACCCACGGGAGCCCCTGTGAGAGGTGTGCGCTTGTGCCCTCAAGCCCTCTTTCCTCTCCCTGTTCACTTCCTCCTGCCCCTGGCTCAGCCTCCTGGTGACATCCCTACTTGTTCCTGCATTCCTTCCTCCCAGCCTCCTGCTGTACTCCCAGGCCCACCAGCCTCCAGTGCAGGTTCTTAAGGCCTCATTCAATTAAGACGGATGCAATCTGCTCAGGGGGAAAAAACAAAACAAATCCCAACAACCCATAATTTGGTTAATCACACCAGTAGGGGATCTGGGCTTGATGGGAAAGTGGGGAAGGGTAGCAGGCTGAGGACATAGGTCTCCACTGCCTGTCCCCGGACTCTAACCACTCCCTCAGGCTCTTTTAGGAGCCAATGGGGTCCAAAGCTTGGGTCACCCCAAATCCCGCTAGAGGCTCCCCTGTTCTCCCTGGTTGAGTCCCCACCTGACTCCAGGCCTATTTCTTAGTGCAACCAAGAGTCGGGTTGGGGGAGGGGTCTCAGAGCCCCCAGATTGGGTGAGCTGAGCCCAGCATCTCAGCTGTGGTCTGTGTTCCTCACGGCTCCTGTAGGACATTCTCCTGAGCCTAGGAGAGGGAGGGCTCAAGGGAGGGTCAAGGGGGTAGAGTCTTAGAAGTCAGGAAGGGGTGGGTTGTCCCGTAAGCCTCATCTGAAATGTGACATTCTAGTTCCAGAGTCCCAGTCCCTCTAGTCTCAGGCTGTCCTGGAGGGAGGACAGGAAGGGGCTTACCATTGCTTGTTATCTACAAGGTCTCTTAACCTGCATATTATCTCTTGGCCAAGGACTCCAGAGCAGCTGAATGACACTGAAATTGGGCCTTCTCTCTGCCCCGAGACTTGCGTCTCATGGCAAAAGGCTGGGGTCACTTCTTTCTCAACTTTCCCAAAGATGGTCCCAGGTACCTGCAGTCAGCTTAGGCAAAACACGGCTGATTCTCGCTCTGGGGAAGGTACTATTTGCAGAACAGACCACTGAGACTGGGTTAGATTTCTTGAATGATCTGTTGAATCATTGTGGCGTGAATCATTGTGTGGCGTGCGCTGGAGCAGAAAGGTGGGTCCTGATCTCAGGAAGGTGGATGTGCATGGGGAGAGGAATCTGACTCGAGATGCCAACACTCAACTACAGACTCGTTTGCTCGTTCAGACACAAGACCAGCCGCCAAGGCCATTCCTGATCTCCCAGACAGCCACACACTCACTGCACACACCAGACTCATGTCAGCCTCAATGACCACCTGGACACAGATAATGAAGGCCACCCATAAATACAGATGGCCACATGGGTACAGAAGATTTATAGATACATGCACTCTACTCCTCTACAGGCTTCCATGGAAGTACGGACCACATACTTTCACACAGATGTTTCTCTCTCATGACCCAAGGGACATATTCAGCTATGGTCATGTGATGGTCCTTAGGGACACACCATTATGGATAGCATGTGCTTAGGTCACCAGTAAAGTGAGAGCTCCCAGCTCCCCACAGAGTGAGAAAAAAAAACCAATTCTGATGAATGTACCCAGTTTCGCAATGAGAAAAGCCTCTCAAGTGCTATTAAAAATTTCCTTTGCAAAATAAAATTTGTTTTGAATCACACAGAAGGTCTGAGGTTCTGGGAGGAGGGCATTTTCTCTCAGAGATCCCTGGGTCATAATTACCCAGCCCTGGTGTGTGTGGAACTGTACGAGCATGTGTGTGCACGAGTACACGCATGTCCTGGTTCCAGCTCCCAGGCCCTGAAGATATTAGAAGGGAGAGTGGGAGAAATTCTGCAGAATCCGGATGTTTGTTCTCTGGCTTCTGGGTCCTCCAAAGGCAAATAAATAGCTTTGGATGCCAGCCTGCCTGCCGGGTGGGGCTGGTGAGTGCGTGAAGAGCCTGCTTCTGTCCCTGGAGCCCTACCAGCTGGGCTCCTGTGCATCAATGTGCAGTGGCGGAGGTCCCGGCCAGTTTCTGCTGTGCCTCTCTCTGGGGACTGATTCTTGCAGCTGAAAAATGGAGGTAGGGAGAAGGTGAGACTGGATGAGCTTCTCTTGGAGGCTGAGAGAGACAGGGAAACTTGGGACCTAGCACAAGTGAGAAAAGAATGGGAGGAGACATGGGGGGGGCGCAATGAGAGTACAGAATCAAGACACGGGGCCTCAGAGCCTACAAGGTCTCCTACCAACACTCTGATTCACTGGAGGATGTGCTAGGTCCCTGGGGCCTAGTTCCTGCCCCACTAGATATGGGGGAGCAGGGGGAGAGGAAGGGATGAGAGCCGGGGAATGGGGCTGGGGCTCCTGGAGGACCAGACCAGGGCTGGGCCTGAAAGGACAGAAGAGAAGAGAGGAAGCTGGGGTGCAGCAAACTGGGGAACCAAGATGCCAGTGGGGGAGGGGCAAAGGGGGTCGTGGGTAGAAGGCAACTGTTGAGCTGAGGCCCGAGTTTGAAGAGACTGAGAAAGAACTCAAACGACAGTGTCCTCTGATCCCTTTGCCCCTCTGGAGGTGGCCACAGGAACTTTGCCAACAGCTCCTCACAGCCTAGGAACTCAGAGCCCATGGGGATCTGAGGAGTCAGGGTCATTCCACAGGGGGGTACTCGTGGGTCACACTTAAGTTTTAGCAGAGCACTGCACAGGGTCAGGGAGCCCTGAGAGGAACACATCCCAAAGGCAGGGGCATGCCTGAGATGAACCCTATCCAGATGATTCCTCACCCCAGCCCCCAGTAAAGAAGGGCTATTTTTAGGAATAATAAAAGTGCTCACACATTCCAGCAGGGGCAGGGAGAGAGAGAGGAGGGGCAGGAGCCAGCACAGAGTGTGTGTGGGCGAGGGGGGGGGGAGACCTCTCCTCCCCCGGTTCTCTGGTTATGCCTTCAAGGGTTTCCCTAGGAGGATGGGGTCATCCCTGGCTGGTCCTGCCCCTCCAGTTCTGTCTCCAAGATCCCCTCCTAGCTCTCATGTTTCCGAATTGGTCTCTGTCCCTAGCTCTCTCATACCCCCATTCTCCTGGGATTTGGGGAACAGCTGGGATGGGCTAAGTTGTGAGGATGAAGCCAAATACAGTCACAGGAGGAAGCAGTGTGAGGCTGTGGGGTCGACAGACACCAGAGAGACACAGCAAGACAGGCAGACACAGAGATCCCTGGGGAGGCACTGGGATGGCTGGAGACAGAGTCAGGACCAACCCTCAGGCAGATAACATGGGGCAGCCAGTTCTCTGCCTGGTCCCAGAAGAGCCCAACATTAGACCCCTGGTCAGCCTTTCCTTCCTGCCTTCTGTAGGCCATTCATCACCCTAGGTCAAGCCAGTGCTACTTAGCATTTATCATCTATTGTGGGCACAGCAGGGAAGAGGAGGTGGAAGAGTAGAGACAAGAGACTCCACCCAGGCCTAGAGAGACACCCAGTCCCATTCCACATTGGAGAGGTGGCCAGTCTATCCCTTGGCCAAAGCAGGACTTGAAAGGCCCAAAGCCACAAGAGAGAGGGGCCTGCCCATGCCTCTAGGGGAGAACCTGACTAGTCTTTTTGTCTCCTTTGGGCTTCCATACACCCCATACCAAACTGTGGATCCAATGCCAGGACACCTGAGCCCTATAGACTTTGGTCCCATAGGGATTCCCAGAAGGGCTGGTGGGGGGGGGGGGGACAAGTGTCTGTGTGTAGGAAAACTTCCTAGAACAGGTGATGCTTGCTCTTACTGAGGGGCTTCTGATGCCCTGACCTCAGGCTTTTTCCCACCCCGAGATAATCCTGAAGAGCAGAAGGTCTCCTGACTTGCCAAGATACCTTGTAAATGCTGTCAAAAGTTGCCAGTGAAAAGCATCCTCTTATTCCATAGGCTCTTCCTCTAGGACTCTCATCGTGCCAGACTTGGGACCCAGAGACCTCTACTGCCTCCCTGCCTGGGGCCTCCAGTAGAACTAGGGGTCACTTTTCTGTTCAGGGGTGCACAGGCCTCTGGACATTTCTAGGCTCTTGTTGGGGGCTAGCTGATGCTAAGAGTCACATGGGAGAGTGGCAAGGTAATGACCACTGTGCTGTGAAGGGAGCCACCACTATGTTGTAGGGTCCCAGGTAATCGGACCCCCCCCCTTACTCATTTATCCTATCATTCCTCTGGCCATCATTTCCTTTGACACACGTCTCTTTCTGACACTGCTCCAGCTAGGCACTCAGCATCCCTCTCTCCCGATTGGGTCATTATGTCTGATGTTGGGAGGCTTCCGGACTTGCTGTGTCAAGTTTTTAACCTACCTTCGAGGGCATGTGAGGGACTCATGGAACCAAGAGTCGGAGGTCAGCCAGCCCACCGAGGCCTTTTTTCAGGGCACCGATGCCTTCGGGTGTGCCTTCCTTCGTTCTTGTACGCCCGGGGGGAGAGTGTACTCAGCTTCCTTGCTGCCTAGACATCTCCCCGGGCACAACTCTGAGTCACCAGATGCTTACACTGGCCTCCATTGAATGTCCCACTGCGCTCAGTTCAACCCTCATGGCCACAGAGACAGGAAGCCAAGATGACTGAGTGGTCGTGGTGAGGAGATGACGGTGATGTGCTCGGGAGCTGTGCTGTGCTGGTGAGAAGCCTGAGGGCTATGGAGACAGAGTGGGCCTACCGTGTGGAGGAGGAAGCTGAAGGTGGGGCGAGTGAGGAGAAACCAGGGCCTGACCTATACCAACATGATCTTGTATCTTCCGGGCAGGGCCATCACCACTTCCCCAAACTCAGCTCTTGCCTCCCTCCTCTTCCCTTGTTAGCTACTCCCTTATCCCTCTCATTCAGACTGGGAGCATTAACAGCCCC
>CABHPH010127009.1:0-38754 GCA_902168325.1 Peromyscus nudipes
ACTTGGAGAAAAATTCCTCATCTTTTAAAAATGGCGTATTTGTTTTTTATTTATGTATATTTCTGTGAGCTTGCAGGAGTATATGTGTGTGTACAGGAGCCCATGCAGGTCAGAAGAGGATGCTTGATCCCTCAGAACTGGAGCTACAGGAGGTTGTGAGCCACCATATGGGTGCTGGGAACTGAACTCTGATTCTCTGCAAGAGCAGAAAGAGCTCTTGGTAACTGAGTCATCTCTCCAGCCCCACCTATCTCCCCTCTAAGGGCTAAAATTAGTTCTGGGAGTATAGACCATGAAGGAGGGACTCATATGACCAAAGTTCTTGCTATTCATTATGTACTCCAGGTGACCTGAAACTCATGGCATCCTCCTGCCTCTGCCTCCTAGGTACTGGGATTATAGGTGTGAGTTCTACATTTCCAGCTTCTTGGGGAAGGCTTCACCTGGTGGTCTGAACACACAATGAATTACTTATTTCCAAAACCTACTGTTGATGTCACCCCCCAGGAAATATTCCTTCGTCCCCTCATCCCCTGCAAAGTACTCTGGAACTTCTGTCGATAATTAATCCAGTCACGGGGACTTGAAATTTGGGACTGGATTTAAAGTCTTTCGTCCCCATCATCCAGTTCCCTTTACCCAACCAGTTACCAGAACTTTACATTGCCATCACTGTTATTTTATTTACTCTGTGTTAATAAAAATTTCGTGTGGGGAGGGGAGATAAGTAGAAAGGGCAAAATTATTGAAAAGACCTCTTATTGGGTGAAGGTTGCTTTTGACTTCTGTGGGCATGGGTAAGATAACCCCTGTGGAACGTTCAGCAGCCTGTACCAACATCACACCCTGCAGACAACAGGTGGGGGGCAGGGGATAGAGCACCGGATGTTGGGGAGGTTGAGGTGGGCTTGGAGATTGAAAGGAGGACAGAGTCCAAGGGAGACAGACAGCTGTTCTCAGGAACTCTGCTCACTCTCACTCCTGTGGGGTGGGCTTTTCTTTCTTCGGTGGAGTGGGCTGGGAATGGTGTGTGTCCTGTGCAATCAGAAATGGTCCCCGGGGTCCCATGGCTGTCACATTTCTGCACAGTTCTCAGCCGAGCAAAGCATTGGGGGTTGTTAGCACATCTCCCCGTGGAGCTGAAATTGGGCTCAGCACCAGGAAGCACACTCCAGAGGAGATGTGTCTGTCCTCCATGCGTGGCTCCCGGCTATTCCCTGGTGCCCAGGCAAGAATGAAGTGGAGTGTGTGCCTTGCACTCTGTTACATACCATGTCCCCAACAGCTGGCTCATTAATGCAATTTAGAAGGAAGAGAGAACTGGCTGTTCACCATTATATGTAAGGGTTTGTAATAAATCTCTCAATAAGGAGGTATAAAAAGGCCCTGTTTCTGTACAGCCAAAGGAAGCTGAGCATTAGGCAGAACCCAGTGAACCTCATTAGCTACAAAATTCAATGCAGAAGGTCCAGGGGGACTTGCCCCACATTTCTATTAGTAATAGCTTTTCTTTTACCTGAATTATGCTGGTAATTTTCTCACTTGTGAAATTCGGTTCACCTAAAGAGTCATAAATATGCTATTTCTTAAAATTTAACTGAATCTCTTCCATGCTCTGGATGCTACATAATAATAGAGCATCATTCATAACCTGTTTTTCTTTTGTTCACTCTTACTTCTGAGACGATGGGATAAAGTCAGTGGAGGATGGTTTGTTCCCAGAACAAGGAGATAATACAACCGTTTCATGTAATTTTGGTGTGTGTGTGTGTGTGTGTGTGTGTGTGTATGAAATGCTTGCTCTAAAGTTCAGTTCAACAGAGAGCTGATGATGAAGAAGTAGTATGAATAAAAGAATCCTGGTGTGATTGTGAAGGGAAAGGTTATCAGGGTCAGAATGAGGGCCTGTGGCCAGAGGCAAGAAGATGGCTGGGGCTTGCTGTTCACCAGCCTAAGCCCCAGATTCAGTGAGAGTCTGGTTCAAGGTTGTGGCCTCTGTGCACAAATAGGCAAATGTGCCCCCACCCCCAACACACACACATGCTTACACGTTGTATGCTTGTGGGTGTTGTGTTCTGTTTTTGTGCCCTAGTCATGGTGCCTTCTGGTTCAGGCTAGTGAGTACAATTATTTGTTAAGGCTATTTTATTTTGAAATTGAGATAAATTAAAATAAAGTGTTTAAGAGAAATCAGATTATAGAAGATAAAATTATGGTTCCAGTCATACACAAATTAGTGTGAGATTAAGTACACCATCCTTTTATATAATAGCATTGTATAGTCAAAGATATGCCCACATTACTTACAGAAATATTTCTTTACATTTTATTTGCTATATTTTAAACAAATAGGAAGGGAAAGCCTATTTTGCTAGTTCCATCACAATATTTGAGGTGATTATAGAAAACAATAATGCATTGTATATTTGAGAAAGGTACAAGAGGTTTTCTGTTTTGCTGAATTCCATTGTGTATTCATTGTACACGGTACTGTTCCATACAGGCATTTTCATACAAGTATATATTGTACGTGGAGCACACACGCTCCATGCCTCCTTATCCGCCTCTCTCAGCCCTTCCCATTAGTCTCTTTTGTTCCCCAGTTCATTTTGCTTCTATTTTCATGTTATGCATGCATATTTTATGTGTTGAATTAAAAATCTAGTAACCACAAACGAGAGAGAGCATGCTGTTTGTGTTTTGGAGACTGGCTTGATTCCCTGCCTGTGATTATCTGCAGTTGGATTTGTTTTCCTGCAGATGATATAATTCCATTCTTTTTTAAAAAAAAATGATTTATTTATTTGCATTGGTGCATCTGTGTAAGGGTGTTGGATCCCCTGGAAGTGGAATTACAGACAGTTGTCAGCTGCCATGTGGGTGCTGGGAATTGAACGTAGGTCCTCTGGAAGAGCAGCCAGTGCTCTTAACCACTGAGCCATCTCTCCAGCCCCAACTTCATTCTTGATTATGGCTTGCAGAGTTCCATGGTGTATATTCACTACACGCTATTTAACTATCCCTCTGCTGTTGGGCACCTAGGTTGGCTTCATGATGGTTGTTGTGTAGAGTGCTCTAGTGAACACTGTGCAAGTGTTTCTGTGATGTGTTGACCTAGGGACCTCTGGGTAAATACCCAGGAGTGGTGTGGTTGGGTCATATGGTAGATGTGTTGTGAATTTTTTCAGAAACCTCTTTCTGATTTCCTTAGTGGATGTACCATACATTGCTATCCTTGGTCTATAACGGTTCTGTTATGTACATATGCTTACTAGCATTTGTTTTTGTTTTTGTTTTTTTTTTGTTTTTTTTTGGTTTTTCCGAGACAGGGTTTCTCTGTGTAGCTTTGCGCCTTTCCTGGAGCTCACTTGGTAGCCCAGGCTGGCCTGGAACTCACAGAGGTCCACCTGGCTCTGCCTCCCAAGTGCTGGGATTAAAGGCGTGCGCCACCAATGCCCGGCTTGTTTTTGTTTTCTTAATGGCTGCCATTCAGGCTGAAATGAGATGGAATTGTAATGTATTTGTAATGTGCATTTCTCTGATGGCTACTGAGCTTAAACTTTTTTATGTTTATTGGCCATTTGTATGTCACCCTTTGAGAGCTGTCTGTCATTTCATTATTCTGCCAATCCATGAGCATGAAAGGTCATTCTGTCTTCTAGTATTTTCTTCAGTTTTTCAGCGGTTTTAAATTTTTCATTGTGAGATCCCTTACTTCCTTCATCAGGCTTATTTCAAGGGTGTCTGTTAACTTGTTTGTTTTGAGGCTACTGTAAATAGTATTGTTTCCCCATTTCTTTCTCAGAATATTTGTTATTGGTATTAATATTACCTGTTAATGTTATATCCTGCCATTTTGCTGAGAAAAACACTATCAGTCTAAGAATTTTCTGGTATAACCCTTAGGGTGTCTTATAAACAAAATTGCATCATCTGCAGATAAGGTTGTTTTGATTTTTCCTTTTCATATTCATATCCCTTTTATTTCCTTCTTAGTTATAGTGTTCCAGCTAAGACTTCAGGTACTACATTGAATAAGAACCATTCTCCATTTGGCATAATGGTGACTGTGGGTTGCTGTATACAGCCTTTACTGTGTGGAAACATGTTCCTTCTAGTCCTAATCTTTCCAAGCTTTTATTATGATGGAATTAGGAATAATTGTTATTCTTTACTGATATGCCTGCCCCAACATTCCTGAGCTCAGCCCCCATTTCAATGGAATGAATAACACAGATGAACGGTCTGGGAGAGACACTTAAGCCTCTTTCTGTTCACATCTATTGAGACAGCCTCTGGCAGCCATTTTTGTTTTGTTTTTTTTTCCCAAAGGTTTGAGTTTATTTCCTACAGAATAGCTTCCCTGAAATGAAATTACTAGATCAAAATGCAATGAATATTTTAAAGCTCTGATTTCCAAGCATATTTCTAAATAGCTTTCTAAACAGTTATTAATTTACCTTACACTAGCAATATGTGAGAATTATAGCCTTACCCTAGGCTTAACGAGCTGCTAATAAGACAACATTACTTTCGTTTGTGTTTATTTTATTCCCAGCAGGCTAGAAAGTTTTTTGCAAGGATTTATTTATAATGTATTTGTGCTGTTGTTTTTTATCAGTTGAATAGTCTCAACTCTGGACTTCTTCCTTTATTACTTTGTTCAGGCTCCCATGATTCATTCAGCTACTGGGTAGATGAAAAGTCCCCAGTGGGGCCTGACCAAACCCAAGCTGTCAAACGCCTGGCCCGGATCTCCTTGGTGAAGAAGCTAATGAAGAAGTGGTCTGTAACTCAGAACCTGACCTTCCGGGAGCAGCTGGAGGCTGGCATCCGCTACTTTGACCTGCGTGTGTCTTCCAAGCCGGGGGACACCGACCAAGAGATCTACTTCATCCACGGGCTCTTTGGCATCAAGGTTTGGGATGGATTGATGGAGATTGATGCCTTCCTCACTCAGCACCCTCAAGAGATCGTCTTCCTGGATTTCAACCACTTCTACGCCATGGATGAGGCCCACCACAACTGGCTGGTTCTGCGGATCCAGGAGGCCTTTGGGAACAAGCTGTGCCCAGCCTGCAGCGTGGAAAGCATGACACTGCGAAGCCTGTGGGAGAAGAAATGCCAGGTGAGAGGGAGGAGTAACGTGCTTCTGAGAACGGGCGCTGAACTCTGCTTTCCGTAGGCCGCCATCTGTAAAATAGCGCAACCCAAGGCTTAGGGGCTAGACGAATAGATTAAAGGTTGAAGTACTGGGCATGTGTAGAATCGTACCTGAACTCTGGGATAGCTGCAAGAGATTTAGTGGGCCTGGTAGAAATGGATTCATGTTTGGTGTCTTAGTTCCTTTTTATTGTTGTGATACAACACCATGACCAAGGCAACTGATGAAAGAAAGCGTTTACTTTGGCTTATGGATTCAGAGGGTTAGAGTCAATGACAGCGAAGCAAAGCAGCAGCTGAGAGCTCACATCTCGATCCACACTCATGAGACAAAGAGAGAAAGCCCTGAGAATCGCACAAATCTTTTGAAACCCCAGAGCCAACCTTTAGTGAACACTTCTTCCAACAAGTCTACACTTCCTAATCTATCCCAAACATTCCTACCAACTGAGGACCAAGAATTCAAATGTGTGAGCCTACATGGGTCATTCTTATTTAGACTACCACATGTCACTCCCTGCTCCTCATAGACTTGTAGCCACATTATAATGCAAAATGCATTTGATCCAAATTCAAACGTCCCCATAGTCTTTCACAGTCCCAACACTGTTTAAAAGTCTGAAGTCTCTTCTGAGACTTAAGGCAATCTCTTAACTATAACCCCTGTAAAATCAAAAGCAAAAAGGAAATTATATACTTCCAACATGTTACGGCACAGAATGTACATGACCATTCTCAAACGGAGGAAAGAAGGCATAGTGAAGAAATACCGGACTAAAGCAAGACTGAAACCCAGCAGAGAAAACTCCAACTCCTATAGCTTCATGTCCAATGTCAAAGAATGTGCATGGTTCTGCCCTTCCAGCTTTGCTGCTTGCAGCATACTTCTCTCTCTTGAGCTGGTTCCACTTCTTGTATGTAGCTCCCATTGGCAGACATCCCATGACTCTGGCACCTCTCTCTAACACAATCCAAGCTTCACTTTCACAGCTTTGACCTCTCAGGGCCTTCATTCAGGGACTCCCCCACCTTAGGCCTGGCTTCAGTGGCTCTCCACTATGGAGGAAGATTCCAGAATCCCCTACTCCTGCATCCTTCATGACTCTAAAGCCAGAACCACTGGGGTGGCAGTGCCAAGCTTGACTACCAACTTGGCACCCTGGGATCCTAATTGTAGCAGCTTTGGTTTGCTGCTGCTATTTTGGAGCGGAAAATTCCTTTTTTACAGGTTGAAAGCTTATCTAGGTGAGGTCTCACCCTAAAGGCACCCCTCCCTTTATTTCATTTCAGATCAGGCCTCTCTCTTAAAGAGATCAGATCTCATCTCTTTCAGCACAAGTCTTGGCTCCAACGTTAAATTTCCTGGTGCTCCTTTTCCTCTTTAAACTGTATATTTTATATTTCTCTTTGTCCCACCTGCTCTTTATCATTGCCGACCTGTATAAGCATGATTACTGTGTAAGTGTGATAACCACATGACAGAGTCAGTATTAAGCTGTCTTGGAATCTCCTTTGCCAAGGAAATTAGTTCACTGTTTTTCAATTTAGCCTCAGGAAAATTCATAGGACAAGGGCAAAAAGCAGCCACATTCTTTGCCAAAATACCACAACTGGGGCCCTAGCCTAGTTGTTAATATTGTTGCCCTCCAAAACCTCTTGATCTGGGACAAACATTTCCACCAACTGGTGACAAAATATTCAATTATATGAGCCCATGGTGGTGGGGGGGGCAGGGCATTCTCATTCAAATCACCACACCTGCCAAATAAAGTCTGTCTGTAATCTATTAGACATCTAAATTTATTTTTAATGGCTTGGCTAATATCAGCCCAAGGCAAAGTTGTAAAATAAGCCAATTGGCCAGTAGAACACTATTCTTTCTCCTCATACCCTCTATCCATGTCTTCCCCAGGGAAGATGAGCCTCCAAACCTACACGCCTGAAGAACACACTCAGTAAAAGGGTAGGTCTCAGATACATTCCACTCTGATACCAAGGTGTGGCAGCAGCAAACAAGAGCCTCTGATTTAAACTTTCTTCAAGAAAAAAAGTATACATTCATTCAGAGTTGTTCCTGTCTCATTAAGTACAATGAGAAAAATGTCTTTTTTTTTTCCATATTAGAGAAGGACCTCCGGTCTTTCTATACACTAGGCAAGCAGCTCTACCACCACGCCACATCCCTGGTCTTAAGAAAAGTTTATTGAAGAAGTGTTTGTGGGGGGCCAGAGAGATGTCTGAGCAGTTAAAAGCACTTGCTCTGCAATAATGAGGACAGGTGTTCTGATCCCAGCCCCAGCATCAGAAGCCACGTGCCCCCACGAATGGTTAGAACTCCAGCTCCAAGAGTGGGGATTAAGGCGGGTCACTGGGGCTTGAGCATCAAGTATAAGTGATTTTTTCCCAAATATTTATGACATCTGTCTCCTACGCCCAAGTTTAATACTCTTCAGACTCACAGGTTTAGCTGTTTATTTATTTGTCATGGAGTCTCACTATTTTGCAGTCGAGGCTTGTCTGGAACTCTTGGAATACCAACTCAGTTTTATTAATACACCAGAATGTGTAAGATTAACTTGTTTGATCTTCTCAACAACACTATGAGATAGGCATTGGCTATTTTGTACTCCCCCCCCACACTCCCACCCCCCACCCAAAGCTGAAGACCAAACCCAGGGCCTTGTACTTGCTATGTAAACACTCTAAAACTGAGCTTAATCCCCAGCCCTGAGATAGGCATTTGTTATTGTCCCCCATTTTACAGATGGGAAAATTGAGGAATGGAGAGATTGAAGCAACTTGCCAAGGAAGCACTGTGAGGAAGTGATGTGGGTCAGGATTCCTTCACTGGCTGGTTCCTCTCTAGTATCCCATAGCTCCTGCTGCTCTCTGAGGACTCACCACAGGCCTTGATGATTTTCGCAACTGCTTTCTCGTGTTGTGAGACAAAAAACACTTTCTTTTCATTAAGAACCTATTCTGAAAGGGTCCCAGACTATTCCCATTGAGAAAAGGGAGATGGCATTTGAATGTGGGGATCAGGTAAGGTTAAATATGAGGTCGGTTAACATTGTATACTTTGGTACACAGAGGATATTCTGGATGGTTGGCAGATATTAACAGGCAGGTCCTTGAAAGTTATTAGTCAGTCAGTCTGGCTAAATAGCACTTTAGATTCACCTAGAGTCTCTGTCCCCAAAAATAAGGGAACAGAAGAGGATTCAGCACATAAAGGAACAACATGAGTTTGAGCTTAGGACCCACAGGGTGGAAATAGAGAACTGAAGCCTGATTGTTGTCCTCTGACCTATGCATAAACAAGTGCATATACCATAACACACACACACACACACACACACACACACACACACACACACACGCTAATTTAGCTGCATTATTCACTACAAATAGTCTAGTTATGGGAGAAAGAGATTGGAATGATGTATTAGAAAAAGGGAAAATGCTGCCATTTAAATTCTGTGTCTGCCCCTGATCCCTGCTTCTCCTGTGGCATCTCTTTAACAGCTGAAATAAGAGCCCTCAAAAGGAGCCACTAGTCATTGGCCCCATGCTGGGGCTGTGTCACACTTATGGTCAGGCTTTAAATATTCATTGTGTAATGAGCTCCCTTGCACATACCCCCCGGGGGGTATTTTATTACTGGAATTTAATATCAGGAAGTGCGGTACCACCAGTCACATTTCATTTGCTCCACATGTGATTATGTCACAGCTCACAGATTATATCTGCATACTTTAGTAGATAAGGCTTTAAAGGCACAGTGAATGAGAGGGCTTGGCCTACAGTTGGGAAGTATTTGGGATCTTAATGAGAAGGGAAGAAATACATAACTCTAGTGAACTACAGAACAATCAAGCTGGACACAGTGGCGCACACCTGTAATCCCAGCGCTTTGGCTGAGACAAGAAGATTCTTCTGAGTTCGAGCTACATAGCAGATAGATAGTTCCAGGCCAGATAGGGCTACATAGCAGAACCTGTCTCAAAAATACCAAACCAAAAGGATAGCAAGGTGGCTCCGGGCTTAAAAGCACTTGCTGTGAAAACCCAGTGACCCAGTTCAACCCCCAGAACCCATATTGAAAGGAGAGAACCAACTCCTGAGAGTTATATTCTGATGTCCGCATGTGTGCTGTGGTATGCACACACCTGAAGACAATAATAATCATAAGTGCTAAACCTAATTTATCAGTTCAAGATAATAATAGACAAAATGATCAATATGCAATTGCAGGATAAGACTGTGTCTGGTGTTCTGTATGGTATGAAGAAAGGGGTTTTGTAATACGTTGAAAAGTAGAGCACAGCATGAAGCTGCATCCCAGAGGCTCCCACTAAAGCAACCACCACAGTTAAGAAGAGGTCACCCGAGGGACGGTTCTTAAAGGAAATGAGATTTTCCATCTTAGTCTCAAGAGAAAAACTGAATACAAACTGCTGAGCTGGAGGGGAGATATTTCAAAGGAAAGCAGCTCAGTGAGATGGGGAGGGAGGTGCTCTGAACAAGCTCCGTGAGTGTCCGTGTTCTGTAACCTGGGCCTTGGGTGTAGGTTTGCCAGCCAGCCTCCGCTGTCAGCTGAGATTCTCTACCCCCAATCCCCGCCCCCACCAGCCAACCCTCAGATCAGACTGCCCAAGAAGCACGCCCCCCGGGGTGGGGGGGAGGACAAAAAGCTCCTTTTGTGTAATTTGTATTGAATACACATTTTTTCTGGGGCAGAGTCAAGTTATTACTGTCCTCTGGTGCACAGAAGCAGGCCCAGGGGCAGGTGTCTTGGGTACCACCTGCTGGGCCCGTCACAGGGCTGCCCAGCCTTCTGCCCATCCCTTACCCCCAGCCCATTGCCCAGGGCAGCTCTCCTTCCAGACTTCAGCCTTCCAAACCAGCTAGTTACATGCCAGGAGGAAATCTTGGGCTCTCTCCCCAGCAATCTGCTTACAGTGAGCCTGTGATTAACCTCATTAACACAGGAGTTTACTATAGTCATCATCAGCGCTCAGCATTACTCAGAACCATTAAGAACCAGGAGGGTAGACATTACCCCGTTTTGCAGCCCCCTGCCTGGCACTCACTGCCTCTGGGCCTTCAGAAGGTCAAGTCACCTTCATCAGCACCTGAACACACTGGAAATGAGATGAGCATGTGGAATCCCTGCTCCTGAGTGCCTGGAAAGACTACTCTGTGGATTATAGTCCAGTGTAAACATGAGCTGGGCATTCCTCTGGGAAGAGCTCACCCGTGCCCCTAAGGAGAAAAAATACAGCTCTTCTAGAAAGCTGCATGGCAGAGCTCGCAATTGGGACAATCAGAAGAGCAAGTCTCTGTCCCCCAGCTGCCTCCCAGAAACTAATTAATGCTGTGGATATAGCTTGCTAATTATTTTCAAAATTACCACCATCTCGAGTGGCCCCACCGGAGGGCCATGGCCTCGGTAAAGTCTTCCCTGATGCTTAGTGGCACATCGGTTTCCTCCCCTGGGAAGGGTAATTTCATCAGAGTCAGTGCGCACAATTGAAAATCTATTCACTCACAAATGAGTTCACAGTGTTTATCTAAACTCCAAGAGCAAAGTGTCAATGCCATGAGCACAGGAAACATGATTTCTGGACCATATGCATGGTTTCAGGGATCTAGAGACTTCCCAGGGAGCATGGGATGGAATTTGATAAGGCTGTGTCTGGTTGGTTAAAACAAACAAACAAACAAAATAACCACAACAAAAACCTACATGTTTACTTTTACTCACCTTGAATCCACGTGGCCACCAGTCATGCATGCTGGCAATAGTATCCCACTTCTGCAGGGTTGGCCTTACCTGTCAACTATCCTCACGGATATGGCCATGTCATGTTCTCTGTGGATTGTCTTAAAATACCACTCATGCTCATCACTAACTCATAGTTAATGGAGCTTATTAGACTCTATCAAAATAATTTATCATGAGGATCTACATTAATATCCTACAAATATATTTGCTATTTGAATAGGTATAATTCCTTTATTTCATGTCAATTTCCTTTATAATCTTGTTTGTTTTCTGCATTATTTAAGACATGACTGTGAGAAGGTGGTCTGTGCTTATACTATGTGCATAGCCAAAAAGGAGACCACCTCTGAATTAGACAGCAAGTTCTCAGTAAATGCTTGTTTGTTTATTTTTTTATAAATAATATATAGGGACAATGAGATGGCTCAGTGGCTAAGGCATGCCACCAAGACTGATGACCTAAGTTAAATTCCTGGGTCCCATTTGATTGGAGGTGAGAACTAACTCCCAAAAGTTGCCACCCCATCCCTCTGCCATGTAAAAATAAATAAATAGATCTAATAAAAAGAAAAAAAACTATCTGTGCAAAATACAACTCTCACCTCAAAGAGAATAAGAAATAGTTTATTTGTAAACCAACTAGGAAAGGGCTGGGAACATGGACTCAGGTGGCCTGGAAGGACATGCGCACTGTGGAAATGGTCATGTGAGATTTGATTAGCCTGAAAACTAAAGGAAGCCACACAGCAACGCATTCATCAACATTGGTCAGTCCCACAAGTAGGCGGGTTATAGCAGGAAAACCACTATAGCTTTCAGACGCAGTCTATGTATATTTTTGCTCTTGGAAGCTGACAGTCTGCTACGAATACATGTCAAAGGCTTTAAGTAGTCAAAAGGATGCTAGGTGTGGTATAGGTGTGAGCAATGACTGGCCACTGAGAGGATCAAGGCTAGCCCAAGATAACACGACTCTAGACTTCAACATTCTAACTTTCCACAATATGAAGTTATAATCTGTCATTCAGCACCGTAAAATCTGGCACAGAGATGTGGCTTTTTTTTTTATTTCAATTTACAGGAACAGTACTGTCACTTCTGAGCATATTTGTCTACCCCTCCCCACCTTGCTCCCCACTGCCCCCCACCCCGTTTAAGTTTTCGGCTTTTAAATGTTGCTGTCCTTTTTCTGCTCTGAACCTTTCAGGTTCTCATTTTCTACCACTGTCCCTTCTACAAGCAATACCCATTCCTGTGGCCAGGAAAGAAAATTCCAGCACCCTGGGCAAACACCACAAGTGTGCAAAAACTGATCCTCTTCTTGGAGACGACCCTGAGTGAGCGAGCCCCACGTGGGGCCTTCCATGTCTCCCAGGCCATCCTCACCCCAAGAGTGAAGACCATTGCCCGAGGCCTGGTGGGGGGTCTCAAGAACACACTGGTTCACAGGTAAGAGATGGCTTCACCCTACAGGTAGGGTTTATGTTATTGTTTTGTTGGTGGTGGTAGTGGTGGTCGATTGATTGGTTTGGTTAGTTGACTGGTTGGTTGGTTGGTTTGGTTGGTTTCTTGAGACAGTTCAGGCTGGACTTGAACTCATAATCTTCCTGACTTGCTTCCCTGATACTGGAATTATAGGTTCACATACCTAGCCCCACCTCCAGAAGACGTTTGAACACACACACACACACACACACACACACACACACGGTTATGAAGATATCTTAGTTCTTGTCTTGCAAGCTTGAGGATCTGAGTTTAATTTCCAGAACCCATTCAAAAACAACCCCGAGCACAGTGAACCCACATGATCCCAGACTCTCAACACTGGAGAAGCAGAAACAGCTGGATGCCTGAGGCTTACCGGCCAGCAAACCTTCCTTACTTGGCAAGTTCCAAACCAGTAAGAGATTGTCTGAAACAAAATGGATGACATCTGAAGATTGATAGCTATTATATAATATTTTGTTTGTGTTCTGACAAATAAAGCTTGCCTGGAGATCAGAAGGCAGAGCTAGCCACTAGTTAACCGCAGTGGCTAGACAGTGGTGGCACACACCTTTAATCCCAGCACTTGAGAGGAGGAAGCATAAAGATAAGGAGTTGAAGGCCACCCTGGTGTAGCTAGAGTTTTCCTGCCGGGCCCGCAGTCAGGACAAATCTCTGCCACCCGCCAGTCCCACAGCCGCTCAGACCCAACCAAGTAAACACAGAGACTTATATTGCTTACAAACTGTATGGCCGTGGCAGGCTTCTTGCTAACTGTCCTTATATCTTAAATTAATCCATTTCTATAAATCTATACCTTGCCACATGGCTTGTGGCTTACCGGCATCTTTACATGCTGTTTGTCATGGTGGTGGCTGGCAGTGTCTCCTCAGCCTTCCACTTCCCAGAATTCTCTCCTCCTTGTCCTGCCTATATTTCTTCCTGCCTGACCACTGGCCAGTCAGTGTTTTATTTTTTGACCAATAAGCAACATGTTTGACATACAGACCATCCCACAGCACCCTGGGCTACAGGAGAATGATCCAGTCTCAAAGAGAAACAGAGCCGGTGGTGGTGGTGGTGGTGGTGGTGCATGCCTTTAATCCCAGCACATGGGAGGCTCAACCCTTTGATCCCAGCACATGGGAGGATCACACCTTTAATCCTAGCACATGGGAGGCTCACACCTTTAATTCCAGCACTAGGGAGGTGGAGACAGGAATATATGGCGGGAAGAGACAGGATCTCGCCTATTTGATCTGAGATTTTGTAGAGGTAAGAAGTCTCTAAGTGGCTGCTGCTCTGTTTCTCTGATCTTTCAGCTTTCACCCTGATATCTGACTCCAGGTCTTTATTGTTAAGACTGATTAGGGTCACGCTTCAGACAGCCACAGTTGTCTTCTGGCCTCCCAAACAATCACAGACACATGCACTCCAACACAAGTGAACATGAATGCACACACACAGAGACACACACACATGCAACATTTATCTTAATTTTATTCTGAGTATACAACAGCAACACTCTAGACTTGGAGAATTACAATAAACAAACAAACAAACAAAAACAACTTATAAAACATACTGTTTTGAAAAGCTGTGGATTCTAGGATTACATGAATAGTGCCCAAAGAATCCTGGGACACTTTGCTAAAATGTTCGCCTTGTTCCATAGATACTCACTATATTTTGATACTATGACAAGCACTCTGAGACAATGTCACTGTGTGTTTTCTTGATGACATACGCCATGGTGATCCTGTTACTGCTCATGCAGCTGGCTGCGGCACCCACTGTTTCAGCATTAAACAAGCTGCTGAGTGCTGTGCTGGGGACTGAAAGATGGTCCTTCAGGAATTTGTTATTTCTTCTGTGGTGACCATGAGTCTTGAGTACCATGCCACAACCTCCAATACTCCCTTGGGACAGAATTAGGTTTGATATACAGTTCAGCAGGGATCTTCTAATTTTTTATGAGATGATGTTCTTTGTCCTGGGCGCCAGTGAATGATGGATAAAGGGAATCAAGAAAGTATATTACGTGTATATACACATGTGGGTGTATTTGTAATTGTGTATATATATGCATATAGAGGGATGTTATAAATGCACTTGCAGAAGGCTATACTTTGTGATTCAAGCTGCAGAAACTAATGTATTTATGTTTTCTAAAAATTGTATTGGCAAGCATCTGTTCGGTTCTTGAGTTCTGGGTGGTGACTGCAATTCGGATAGTGAAAGCTTTCGCCAGTCACACGGCCAGTCCGCCTGGTTTGGTTCTGAGTTTGGAGAGCATGGTGTCAGATAATAGCCATATTCCTAGGCAGGAGTTTAAAAGGCAAGCAACAGCCGTGATCTTCCTTCCTGTCGAAAACTCCTGACAGTGTCAACCATGGACAGAACAAGAGGCTCCTTTCTATGCAGCTTTTCCAACTTTCAACCAAATAAACTGTCTTCTACTGCAAACAAAAATCCCATAGGCTGGCCCTGGTGCTGCACACCTGCAGTTCCCAGCACTTGGAAAGCTGAGGCAAGAGGACTGGGAGCTCAAAGCCAGGAGAGGCTATGAGTCAGCTATATGGCAATCCTCTTTGTGTGCTTGGGTGGGGCGGGAGGAGTCGAGGGTATGGTAAAGTGAGACAGGATCTCACTCTGGAGCCCAAGCTGGCCTCAAACTGATTGACTAAGCCTCCTGCCTCAATCTCCAAGAGTGTTGAGATTATAAATGTGAGCTACCATGTTTGACTTAAAAAAAAAAAAAAAAAAACTTAAACCAGTGTGGTATCTTTAAAGGACCTAGAATTATCAACTTTTCTTTTCACATATTATAGGTTCATGTTCCCATTCCATTTTCCTAATGCTTTTGGTAAATTTGCAGCTTAACATTATTTATTTTTTCATTCAATAAAATTTGAAATTTCAAGAAAAACAGAAAGAGTAGCTAGGACGAGGCAGGTGTAGAGATGGAGATGAGTCCTGTGACCCCTGCCCGGTGGACAGTCTTACAGCAGAAATTGACACAAACATTTCTATAGAGCTGTGTGAAGACCACTCCACTGCAAATCTGTGGGCACAGCTGTCTTAAGAGACCATTTCAGACTAAGGATAAGTCCTTTATTCCGAATAAAAGATGCCTCTTTTGCAAATGATTTAATATGATTCTTAAACCCAGGCCAGCCTCTTGAAGGGGACAAGGGGGCACTATCTAAGATACTTTTTGTGCTCAGGTAAGACAGTACTCAGGGAAGCTAAGTGATCCAGCCCCACAGAGCTTCCAAGAGCCAAGAGTCTGTCGGGACTGCTGGACTTCAGCCTGTGTAGTGTGAGCACTGACATGAGCAGAGATGGTGCCTGTGCCCTGTTCCTTGGTGGTCCCGAGCCCATGACTGAGTTAGTAGTGCTTGCATCTGGTCAGCTCACACTGGTTAACCCACATATCATTATACTTTGATGCTTCTTCCATCTGGCTGCCGATGAATCCCAGCCTCCCTTATTTAGTTATAATGAAGAGAGCATGAGCCCAAAGGCAAGATCTCCTTGCTGGTTGTGCGAATGTGTCTCTTAAATAGAAGCTACCTTTCTGGTCATGGGAGTATTAGGGGTGTGGTCCTACATTCCTGGGCCTACACATCAACTGGAAAGAGAAACATGGCTCTGGTCAGGAATCTGTTTCCAAGTGTCAGCCAATCACATGACTGTCATTTTACCACTGAGTAATCATAGCCCTGCCCCGCCCCCAGCACCAGAACCCCAAGACGCTGTCCTATCTAGCTAACCACACAGGGGAGCTGTCTAGCTGATCCCAGCACTGATCAGCAGCTCAAACCCAGAGAAGACTGGGAGTGTCTTCCTACTGCTGGAGGTAGTTTTCTCAGTGGGAAGCTGATCCCCAATTCTCAGTTGAACTTTGTATATGAGATTCTGTTCACATTGGTTCATCATCCTGGAAAGAAGCCACAAACATATACCACCCATTTAAACTGAATTTCTGATGTAGTTTAGACTAGGAGAAACCTGGAATTCAAATCCATAGTACTCACAGTGAAATCAAATGCAGGTGAGTTTTGCCTAAGACTGAGTACCAGATGGCCACTGGAACTCTGGAAGGGGACAAGGACTGAGTCAGGAGGCCCGAGATTGAAGCCTGTAAGGGTCCCAATTAAGGTCATGAACTATGCTTCCTCTTCCCTAATCCCTGAACTAAAATTCTAACCCAATCAGTGTGATTGTGCATACCTTTAGATCCAGCACTCCAGAGGTAGAGGCAGACAGATCTTTGTGAATTTGAGGCCACCCAGCCCTATATAGTGAGCCCCAATTTGTCTCAAATTGTAGCAAGCTTTCTTGTCGAACTTTCTTTGGGACTGCCAATCCCCCAATAGTGACATGGAGACTTATGATGAAAGTTTGGCCTTTAGCTTAGGCTTATTCCCAACTAGCTCTTATAATGTAAATTAACCTGAATATAGTAATCCATGTCTGTCACATAGATTTTCACCTGTCTTTCATTCTGTATATCTGACTTCCTTCATGTTTCGCTGACATCTCTCAGGCTCTTAGATTCATCCTGAGTTCCTCTCTCTCCCCAGATGTCCCACCTATTCTCTCCTGCCTAGCTACTGGCTATTCGGCTCTTTATTAAATAATCACAGTGACACATCTTCACACAGTATAAATAAATATCCCGCAACATCAAATAGAATAGAACCCTAATCCTGCTGCCTCTGAGTGGGAGTGTATTTGGAGGAATTGGCTTTTAAAGAGGTAATTATGTTGAAAGGCCTTTAGGGTGGGTCCTAATGCGCTCTCACTGAAGTCCAAAGGAAATTTAAACCAAGAAGAGACAATAGAAGCTGAGCATGGCACAAGCCTGTAATCCTATGACTCTGGGAGGCAATGAGCAGGCATTCAAGATCCTCTTGGAATATATGATACTATCTCCAAAAACAAACAAACCAAAAGCAAAGAGGCCACAGAGATCTGTGTATGCACACAGAAAATATCACAGGGGTGCAGGGAGGGGGGAGGGAAAGGAGGGAGAAGGGGAAGGGAGGGGGGTAAAATAAGGGGAGGAGGAAATCACCTCCAAGCCAAGAATAAAAACCTCAGATAAAGCCCAGCCCAGCAGCATTAATTTTGGGCTAGCAGTCTCTTGAACAGGAGAAAATAACTTCAGTTCTTTGAAGTCACTACTGTATGTGTTGTTACAGCAGCCCAAGCGAGCTGAAACAGTGCCCTGGGTAACAGGTGACCCTGCACAAGTTCTTGAGGTCACTGGGTTGTGCTTTTCTGCACCACTGGGAAATAACAGCTCATGGGACCAATAATCTGAAAATGCCTGTCACAATGACTGGTAAAGAAATGAGGTGGCCTCAAGGTCAAAGGAAAGCTTTAAGTTGAGTGCTCCAGCCTGTGGGATTGTTGTCAGCAATACCTGGCCCAGCCTTCTGCAGCGATCTCCCTTCCTGTTCATTGCCAGTGGGTTCTACATTTCCCCTTACGTCATCCGGTTCATCTGATACTTGCCTTGGGGAAGCTTGACACATGCAACCCAAAGCTGACACAGACCTCTTTGTCCCTGGAGACCACAGGTACTTACCTAGCTTCCCCCCCCCCCCAAGCTCCACGCAGACTCCTAGCATCCTCCAAGGTGCGGCTCAATGGGAGTGGTGGTGGGGTGCCTCCAGGCTGTCAAGTATCATTTCCCCAGAATGACCAGCAGATGGCGCAGGATCTCCAAACAGACACCGACAGAGGCTGTTTTGAAACCATGATCGCAACAGACTCACCCGCCACCAGTGTCCTTCATTTAGTGCTGTGAACCATTGGTCTTTGTCTCTAGCAGGGTTCTGTGTCTTCAACTCCTCTTCCCAACATTTTGTTGTGTGGACGGACGTATGAAGGAATTTCTTACTCCTACTCCCCAAATCTTTCTCTCTCTACTTTTTTACTCATTCGTTTTTGATCCCCTTTCCTTGGCCAAATACATGACGCATGCGCTAAGCAGGCATTGCACGGAACGCTTACTATCTATTTTACCATCTTTCCGATGCATCCTGTTTCACAGGGAAGCGGAGCAGAGGGACGAGGAATTTTAGTAAATTAAGATCTTCAAGAGTCCCAGCTAAAAAAGGAAGAGCAATCGTGAGTCACAACCACCTGTTAAAATAAAAATGTCAATTGATTTATAAGACTTTTTTTTGTTTAGCCCGTGGTAGACTGTGGATCCCAAGGAGTGAGAGAAGAACTTAGTTGATGACCGTAAGATAAAAAGAAAGAGGAGGTAGAAAAAATGCAGCCAAAGTCTAAACATCACTCTAGACGACAAAGAAGGGAGGGTACACGAGGCAGAAGAGAGGACAGCTTCAAAGGAGAGTAGAATTGGGGTAAGTGGCAACCAGAGAGGAGCCATCGATGTTAGCCAGAGCACACCCAACCTAAAGAATTCCTAGTCCCACCATCAAGTGTAAGCCAGTTCCCACCTTCCTTTGCTGAGGAGTCTTTATTGAGCTGAGCTGTGTTTCCCGTGATGCCAGACAGCGAGTGGCCTTGGTTGCTCTCTTCTGCTCTTCTGTGTTCCTCACACTTATGTCACATTGGACTAAAAGTGATAATGACGTTATCTGCTCTGAGTCTCTGTCGCATCGGAAGCCTTCTGTTTATAAAAAAGCCCCAGCAACTATAGTCAAGAGACAGATGATTAAATATTAGTCTATTAAGGAGCCGTGCACAGTACTGGGTTAACTATCTGTGTGGAAAGTAAACCCTGACCCTTATATTATGTCTTCTGCAAAAATTGACTGCTGTCTTGGGGTTTCTATTGTTGTGAAGAGACACCTTGACCATGGGAATTCTTATAAAGAAAACATTTAATAGGGGTAGCTGGCTTACAGTTTCAGGTCCAGTCTATTATCATCATTACAAGGGGCATGGAGGCATGGAGGCAGATGTGCTGGAGTAGTAGCTGAGAGTCCTACATCTTGCAGGCAACAGGAAGTCAACTGAGATACTGAGCAGTATCCTGGGCATAGGAAACCTCAAAGCCTGCCCCCACAGTGACACACTTCCTATAACAAGACCATACCCACTTGAACAAAGCCTCACCTCATAATAGTGCTACATGCTCTGAAATTTTTGGGGACCAATTGCATCTGAACTCCCACAACTGCCAATAGCTTTAGAGAGTAAAATAAGGGTGAGGACTCTGAAGCTTCCAGAAAACATGGGAAGAAATCTTTGGGAATTGAAAGTAAATGAGTTTCTTAAAAAAAATTAATAACAGAAATTTAAAAATAATGATGGCAGATTAGAGAGATTGCTTGGTGGTTAAGAGTACTTACTGGAAAGGTGACTCAGCAGAGTAGCAAGTTCAGCTCTGGGGATCCAACTTCTTCTAGATTCTGTGAACACCTCTACACACACATGCACATGCCCTCATAAGGACACATCAATTTTTTTTAAAGAAAAAAAATTTTTAAATTTTTAAATTTTTAAAGTAAAAATAACCGACAAATTACACTCCCTCAAAATTAAGGAATTCAGGCCCATAAAAATATTTCATTGAGAAAATTAAAGGCAATCTACAGGACAGAAGAAATATTTGTAAAATATTTATGACAAAAGGAAAGTTAATACAGGATGTAAAAATAATTTCTTAAACTCAACATTTAAAAGAAGAAAAGGCAAATGCTATCAAAACACATTGCATGAAACTCTCAGAGATTGAATGAAAATACAAAAAAAAATGTTTGAAAACTAAGTGGGAAAAGGTTGTCAAAGTGTTGGATAGATATTTGTAAAAAGAAGGGACACAAGTGGCGAATCTACATTCCCATCAATCCTCCTGCTTCAGCCTTCCATGTGCTTGGGTCACAGACATGAGTCACCACACTTCCTTTGGGATGACGAGCCTACAAAACACTTGTGGCACCAATTTTTAGAGATAGTAGTAACTGTCCAGAGCTTCTCTCCTCGGCCGGTGGGACTTCAAAGTGGAACGGTCCTCTTGAGGAAAGGTCTGGCAGTTTCTTATAAAACTAAATATAAACAAATTCCTATCATAGACCAGTTTTGTTTCTTGATTTTTATCCAAGAAAAACAATGTGATGCCCATAAAAAGACTCATAGAAGAATGCCCATATTAGTTTATTCATAATAACCCCAAATTAAAAACAACTGCTATATCTAATAGTAGGAAAAAAGATAAGCTATGTTGTAGCCATACAATGGAATGTTATATGGTACTATAAAAAGAAAAAAAATGCAATTAATCACATGCATGCTGACGTATGTAAGGGATTTTATGTATGTTTCCAAGTGGAGTATGTCAAAAATAGAAGCAGAATTGATAGGAAGATAGAGATGCATTAATAGGTATGTGGCAAACAAAACAGTGAAGTATTAATGATAAGAGATAGGTGGTGGACATACCTACTACAAAAATTCTGTCAGTTTGTCGTATGTTTGAATTTTCTCATGAAGAACTCTAAGAACCTAACAATAAGAGAACGGTTAGACTTGGTGTTGTGAGGTCCTGTTAACATGGCTGTCTTTCTGATACTGTGAATATATCGTCTCTTGTACAAGAGAAACCTTGGAAAGGTGAGTTCTCTGGTGGAATGCCCGCTCCACATCCACGGGCTATAAGTGAGTGGAGCCCCAGGAGCTTGTGTGTTTCTGATACACTTTTTATGGTAAGGAAAAGGTTTTTATTTCCATTTCTGGAATTGTCATTCTAACCACTACTGTCCATCTGTTTTCTTTTCACCCAATACTTTCTCCGTGTAGGAATCTCCCTGCCATCCTCGACTGGGTGAAGACTCAAAAGCCTGGAGCCATGGGTGTCAACATCATAACATCTGACTTCGTGGACCTGGTGGACTTTGCCACGACCGTGATTGAGTTGAATGACCTTCTAGAGGACCGAGCTCTGACTAAGTGTTGAATTGATGCTTTGTTTAATTTGATGTTGAGATTGTTGAGCTAAGGTAGGATTCTCAAGGGTTCCAGTTAGGAAGGCTCACTGCTGGTCAGTCCTGGAGAAGTGAGGAAGAGAAAGAGGGCCCTCCCCCTTTCCTCATGTAGCTATTTGGATAAAACTCTGGGGATTTTCATTGCATTTCCCTAAATGAGACTTTTAAAAACTTAAGTCTAAGGGAAGAATGTGTATTTTATATGGTCAAGGTCAGGATCTCCCCAGTGGCTTATGGTGGCAAATAGAAAGTGGAAGTATGGTTTCCTGATTCCATGGGCTATGCAACATCTTAATTGACTCAGCTTCCTATCGTCTTCTGGGGGCATTTGAGCCTGTGTGAAGACTAAATCGGAAAGGCATTCCTGGTCAGAAGAACAGCAATGGCGCATGCAGTCATGGACCACCCTCTGGGAGGTCTTTGCCATTAACCAAGAACTCTGAGGGGCTTCTAGGGAGCCAAGCTCCAGGTTCTCTCTTGAGCTGTACAATATCACCACTTCTGGACGAGAGCAAGACGTGTTTATTACCACACTGTTCAGCCACAGGCTGGCTCCGGAAGTGGTCCCCTTAATTTTTCATGTAAACAGTGCACACTACCCTTGGCATCAGAACTGTATTTCCCTGTCTCAAAGTACTGATTCCTTTCATTTCCTTTTGGGCCCCCTCTTTAAAATGAAAGGAATGGTGGTGGGGAATCATTTGTGTGAGGGCCCAATAAGAGCTAAATATGCATGTTTGCTGCATGCCAGAATTCTTTGATTTAATTCTGTAGCTTTCTCCCCACGTGACTATCAGGAAAGTACCTATGTCATTTTGGCACAGTCTTCTTTGGAGTGAGGTTTTCAAGCCGACACTGGAATCAATATTTGATGGTTGACTACCGGGACACAACGCTAACCTGAAGGCTGCTTGTCCGTGACACACTGCAGGCTGACACAGGATGTGTGGGGATGTGCAATGGCATTAAAGGAGAAAGTTCCAAGCGGGTTTGGAGCCAGTCTGTAACTCCTCACAAACAAGACTACCTCGGGGATATTTAGGGTGACTTGTATATCGTCAAGTGAGAAAAAAAAAAAGCAATGCTGGAACATTTCCACTTGTTTTTCCCTTTGGTCTTTTTTTCTGTGGGTCATTCCGCCAACTAACCACCACTGCATGAGGGCTTGGAAACTCAAGAGGGGAATTTTTTTTAATTGATAAGAGGTGTTTTTTTATTGATAAGAGCCCTCTTTTGTTTCCTTTGCTTTGTTTTCTATATTTATTCATTATTTATTCAGAGAGTAAGCATCTGCAATGTTTCTTGCCTCAAGAGCACTCACACAGATGTTTACTGGACTTTTCTTACCCAAGACGGATGCTGCTGTGGTCTTCCACCCACGCACTGGATGGTGCATCTCAGGGCTGTGAGTGATCCTGGACTTTGCTGTAGATGTCCTACCCTACCCCAGATCCTGCTGAGGATGGTGTATAGGTATGGATGAGATCCCGATCCAGGAAGCCACTGCCGAAGGCATACACTGGGACAGAAGTGAAAGGGTCATGGGAAACTACACGGACACTTCTATAGAGCACTGGAAAGAAAGGAGCTAGGAAGAACAGCTGAGCACAGACATGCTTTGATACCCCTCAGCCCTACCTGAGAATCCCTGAGATGTCAGATTCCAGATTCCTAAGGAGGAATATAAACAGACAATCCTGAGGTGTGGGAGTGGGCATTTACAGAGACTGCTGGGCCCTCTCCTAGGAGCTCTCACATCTATCCTTTGGCTTCCTAGTCAGATTGTGCATGCTGACTGCAGTGGGGAGATCTTGGGTGAGCTATTAAAAACACATGCACGCCCCTCACTTTTATTCATCTGGCCTTTTTTTCTTCCTACAGTAATTAAGGCCTCGACTTTGTAATGTCCATAGTTCATGGAGGCCACAGCACAAAGGCCTCTGGGAAAACCTGGTTTAATTTCCCCTGTTCTTGAATTTTAATCCATCCCAGAGGAGGCTTCCAGAATGATCTTGTCAAATTTGGTGGAGCCTTCTTCATTGCATAGGAGTATGTACCCTCATCATCTTAATGGCCCTCCAGTTATGATTCTGAGCTCCTCGGAGAAGCTCTGAAAACCTTGACCTACCCTCAGGTTTTTCTTTTTCTTTTTCTTGTTGCATTTTGTTTGTTCATTTGGTTTTAATTTTCAATCAGTTACCAGGGTCTAGGTCATTCTCCATCCATTAACCCTTTGTTACTTGGCAAAGAGATAAGGAGACAGAGGAGAGCCACTCTGCTCTGTTTTATTGGAGCCGCAGCTTTGTCCAGGTGCTTGGTGCTATGGGGCTCCGACGTGTCAATGGGTATCTGCACTGGATATCCAGTTCACTTTAAGGCTGTCGACTGTTCAGTGAATCGTTTACTTCATCTTTCCCTTTTGTTCTTCAATGCACAGTTGTACTTCACTTAGGAACCACTGTTTGCATGCTGCACCGTCAAACATAACACAGAAGCACGGGACACTCCCAAGGCCACGTGTACGGCCCCTGCTCCTGTAGTGAGCGCATGCGCTAGCTCCTCCATGCTGCTTTAGGGTCTTGGCCTTGTTGACATTTTGAAAGTCTGAGGGGGTAAGGGGGAATGTTATTCACACTGTTCCCTGGTAATTATTCAAATCTCTGCCCCAAGACAAAGGCTTCCGATGATGTAAAGGCTGCATGTATCCTGTTCCTTGGAGACCAGGTAGACTCTCGGGTGAGATGGACAGAATAAACAGAATTTAGGCACCGTGGCTCATTCTGCAATAGTTACCATTAAGAATTCTTACCCCCACATGTCACGTGTTCTCAAAATTCCTGGGAATCATTCAGATCAAAATCAGGCTCTCGCAGTTGTTCGGAATCAATGTCAAGAGCAACTAAAATGCTGCTTTGCTAGCTTGTTAGTTTCACGGGATGTGCGGCCATTTCTCTTTAGAAACTGAACCGAGTTCTTCATACGCTCTCTGCATCATTCCAACACGGCCCAGTTTCCTTGATGGCCCAGACATGCTAGGTTTCTGACGGTTAAAACTCAAAGCTTGAACACTGAACTTCTCAAGTCCCATGTCTGTTATGGATAGAGATAGTGTTCTTAGGACTGAATAGAGAGCTCAGGGTGGACCTGATGGAAGGGACTGGTGAGTGTTTCAGGATTTGGTCTGACATCACAGCAGTCTTAGAAATCATGCAAAAAAAATGCTCATATTTGCTGCTTGAGATTTGATACTCATTATTTTCTTTAGTGCTGGGTCTAAACCCTTGAATTTTTTAGAACAGTTACTAAGAGTTCAAATCCAGGATTTTATATACATGCAAAGAAAAGCACAAGATCTGAGCAGAGGTAATGAAAACCTTAAGAATCTCAGGTCTTTCATAACTTCATATTCACACCCAAAATGTATGCTTCTATCCAAGAAGGCAATGAAGTGGAGCAATCTGAGATTAAATGGAGCTTTCTGGTGTGTTGGGATATCCATGTGGGTTTTTTTTCTTCAGTCTTACCAGTAGGAAGCAATCCCAAAGGGGCATGATACAGCCCGGCCATTAGCAGAGTGAAAGGTGGAGACCCAGAAGAAATTCAGGCTGGAAGGAAATTGCTGTCTTCTCTAAGAAGCAAAAGGGCTACACAACAACATCATAACAGAAGTTTTGTGATGTGCTTAATTGTCTATTAAGTTCTGGGAAACAGAACCAGATAATGAATGGGCCACAGCCTCGAGATCTCCTCCCTTAGCTGAGCAAGTGATCCTGGGCTAACCTGTCCTTGGTTCTTTCATCTTTAGTAACGATGCCAAATCTCAGTTGACTGGTTCATGAAATAAATAAGGTCCTAGGGCTTAGCCTAAATGCCTTCTTGCATTCTGGAGATATACCTTTGCAGTGGTTCCTCCTTTTGTACACATGCGCAGAGAATGTGGTTGGGGTCATTGTCCAAGAGTGTGGTATAGGCTGATTGAATTTGACTATGTATTGTATCTTCTGGAGTCTATATAATGTGTGGCATTCAAAGAAATATGCCAAAATGTACATTGGCCCCTGAGAAGTGGTCTTTCTCAACATTTCAAGAGGAAACAATAGACACTGAGGCTATCAAACATCCAAGCTGACAGGAAGCTCATTTGGTACAGCATAGAAGAGCATGGATGTCCCTCTCGATTCCATGATCTGTCTAGTACATCTTAACCCTCTTCTTAGGCTGCTTCCTTGTAGTTGGTACCCCGGTTTCATACTCCATAGTGTCACCTTGGGACACAGGAGAGTGAACTGACTGAAGAACAAGTGGTGTCGATGTAAACTCCCCTTAATTCCAGATGGTTCTAATCAGCTCTTTACTGCCCCCGGAGACTGCCTATTTCCACAACCTTTGGATTCCCCCAGCATTCTGCTACAAACACTGGCACTGATGGCCATATGTCTGAGCCAGCCAAACTCAGAAGCAACCCTACAATGATGCTAATGATTTAAAAAAAAATAGTAAAGTTTTAGACACTGTTGAAAATATCCTGAGATAAGGATATTCTGCTCTAGCATCAAGCGTGTTTTAGCATCAACTCCAGCAAACTTGTTCTTAGGATATATGAAGCCCATTTTAAAACAAAATGGTTTGACTAAGCCCTCCCACCCTTGGGGGGAATTCAAAAGCGTAGGCTGTTGAGGCAACTGCATTAACAGTCCAGAGGCATTTTTCTGTCCTTCTGTCCCATGCCCTTCACAGAATGCTACTTTCTCCTGTCTCCTAGCATCCCCCCCGTCACCTGCCAGTGACCGCATCACAAGATACTGACAGAAGGTGCGCTCCAACTGTCGTGATAGTTACTCTTTACTCTTCTCCAACACATTATTCTGCCTCCTGCTCCCACCCAGGCATTATGCTTAACTAGAGCCCTGAAATTGGGACCAGCACTTAATTCAGATAGCACAGGCTTGCTCACAGTGTCAAGCCCACTAAGAAGCATAGATAGCACTTTGAAAAGTCATATAGGCCTTTGGCAGCTCTGTACAGTTGCAATGTCACACCTGTTATCAGTTTATAGCACTAATAAGACATCAGTTATAGATCCATAGTATCAAGATGGTAAGTCTTAGATCATATTCTAGAAATAATATTACCTTGCTGCTACTAATTATTACCCCAGTATTCATAAGTATAAAATTCAGGTTGTGTACGGTATTATGTGTATACCAACTGTAATACTTAGCCTCTGTGATCAGTAATTTAAAATTACAGAAATTATCATAGTTAAAAAAAGTCTTGGTCAGTTCAAATAATTCATGTATGTGATAAATGGTGTAATGGAGATTCTGTTTTATCTTCTATTACTTGATTTGCACTGCAATGCATGTGGTTTGCTAAACTTAAGAAATAATCATCAATCTTACCAATTTTAAGGTTAGGGATAAAATTGTGCATATATGCTAATTGATCCTCTGAAATGTATTTTGTGGCTTGTCACCTTCATAGATATTTCACTTGGCTTCTTTCCCTTTAGGAAGTGATTGTTCAATTACATCTCTTTTCTTCTTTCTTGTAACCTTGATTAAATCACACGATTCATCCTAAAATATTGTGAAGCCACAATACCTCATTTTAATTGTGGGAAAAAAAGTGTTAACAGATCTGATCATGTGATGTGTTCCCTTGTATTTGATTTGAGCCATTTATCAAGGTTTAATCTTAATAATAAACATGAATCTTTAATGCCGTGTTTCTTTGGTTGGAATGAACATTTTCTTACTGACCTGCCTATGTCTAACTTTGTTTTAAATATCTGGAGACTCATGTGAGCCTGTCTGCACTCCCTAAGATGGGCAGTGTGTGGAATATGTACACAGCCCTGTCTGCCAGGCTTCTCCAAGCTCCAATTTCTGTTAAAGTTAGCCCAGACCTTAGTGACATCCAGAGTCCCGCTTGATTACCATCTCTGACTCACCTAATTTGAGTAATTGCTGGATGCGATAATACCCAGCAATGACCTAGCCATGCATACAGTGACTAAATAAGAATAATCTGGTGTTCCTGTTGTAATGGAGATTGCAGAATTTGTCTTCATGTAGTTATTTTTAATGGGATATCTAGGTCTACTTCATTTCCCCAAACCCACTCCCCATTTTTTTTGCCTTATACATTCCCAAAATAGTGAGTTGTTATTAAAATCCTTTGTATGAATTTAGCAGAGATCAAATTTAGTTTAAGTAATAATGCATCTCAACAGAGCCGAATGTTGGAGCACATAATTAGGATTGACGATGTGTCTGTTAAAGCTACCTCTGCAATTTAAGAACTGTGCCAAAGTGGAACTTTTCTGCCTGCTGAGGTGTTGTTTTAGGAAATCTGCCACACCAACTCTGACCAACTTTCATGCACTGTGGTCAGGGATTCCGCTTTTTTTTTTTTTAAACTTGTATTCATATATAATGTTTGAGTTGCACAAAATACCAGGTTTCATCATTGTAACCTCATGTATGTGGTATTCTATGACCAGGCCCAAAGTCAGTCAAGGCGGGTATGATCTGGGTAGCATAGGTACAGAGATATTTTTCTCCTTCTTCAACTTCTGAGCAAGTACTTTGGTAGAGACATTGCTTCTATGACAAAGAAGCTCTTGCATTATGGATGAACTCTGTAACACCTAACCACAGATTAATTTCTCATGTTACTGCCAGGCTGTAAGCGTAGCACATGCACAGACCCAGTTTCTATATGAACTCCATCACTTCCCAGCTGTGTGACCTTAGGCAAAGTCCATCTGAATCTCTATGTAGAGAACTTGGTACTGAGTAAACATGCACTAGCAGCTATTACAGTGAGGGGCCGTGACTTTGCATCTCCACTCTCTAAATAGCACCCAGCACCATGCCTTTAACATAGTTGCCTGACACCGCACATGTTGACTGAATGATTTGTCAAGAACTCATCACCGAGACACCGAAGCAGTAACTTCAGACAGTGTGGTCCACTTACAGGAGCTTTGCAGGGAAAGGTCTGGATGGTGCCGGGTACCTAGACCTAGCTCATTCTCCCCCACCCTGATTATGGGGAGGTCAGTGGCAAAGAAATCAATAGAGTATAAGGAAGACACTGGAGACAATGTATAGAAAGTTGTGAAATTCATGCACCAAATAAGTGTGGTTCAGACAGTGGGACTCATACCACGGGTGACATACATTGTGGGCTAAAGGGGGCCATGTCCTTAAATAAAAAGATTGCCACTGACCATTTAGTAACTCCAATCAGTTACGAGTGAAGTCTCAGTTGAGTGAGGAAACCTTTTATCATCTAAACAGAAAGAAGCATCAGACCCAGCTAATGTTCAATATCATTTTGAACACTGCATTGTATTTATTTATTTTGCCCTTTCTTTGTAAAAGTAGGTTTTTCAATAAAGATAGAAATTTCCCTTTCAAATAGATGTAAGCTTTTTAAAGAGTGCATTGTGGAGAAACTATAGGAGTAACCTACATTTCTGATTCTTTCTAGATTTCTTTGAGGGGGATGCAGCTGATGGTACTGCACATTCTACCCTAGAACTGAATTCTGTGTACATATGTCGGCTACTATGTGAGACAGAAAAACTAGCTCTTCTTTTTGTCAAAAGGGAACTTCATGTTTTCCATGGAAGTCCATCTTCCACATTTGGAACAATTCATACTGGGGGGAGGAAAAGGTCTTTGTGTCAGTCACACCCATGGCCACACTGGGTAATATTGAATGCAGAGAGCAAATCCCACTCCTTCACCTTTGAAAATGATTCCCGAGAATGTGAATTCCCAAGGCTAAGTAAGATGCCTGAAAGCCCTTGATATTTCAGTGTAACATTTTTTTTTCAAAAGAAATTCTTCCAACCAGCAGCATGTTTTTGTTATCCCCTCAGCAAATCTGTTCCCTGTGACCAAAGGTATGTTATTATTTTGAAGACTTGAAACCATTCAATCTCACAGCGGGTGAGATGTTGCAATGTGGGACAGTGGCTGTGTGCCTCAGACCTCACCCAGGATGGCCTGGATAAGTGTTAGGCCAATGTGTTTTCACAGCTGGCCAGTGTTTGCGGTTATCATGGAGCTTGGAGGAACATAGAAGTGTGGGCTTCTGTCCACGAGCATCATGTGTACATACAGTCAGGCAGCTTTAGCTAAGGGACCAAGCATTTGAAGAGAGGGATTTTTTTTTTCCTGGAGAGAAAGATACTGAGAAGTGTTAGATGAATTACTAAACGGTCTTATTAATGAAAAACCCAGAGCCAGATATTGGGGTAAAAACTGAGAGATCAGAAAAGCAGAAAGAAGCCAGTCACGTTCTTACCACTTGGCAATCCTCAGCCAAAGAGACCTGCTTCCTGTATACCCACGCCTATATGCCTTTCTGTTCTGCATCTCATTTCCTCTCTCCGCCCAGCTACATCACATCCTGTCTGTCTGTACAGACCTCCAGTCCTTTATGGTTAGTGCTGAGATTAAAGGCGTATGTCACCATTCCTGGCTCTGTTCCTAGTGTGGCCTTGAACTCACAGAGATCCAGATGAATCGCTGCCTCCCGAAGGCTAGGATTAAAGGTGTGTGCTACCATTGCCTGACTTCTATGTTTAATATAGTGGCTGGTTTTTCCCTCTGATCCTCAAATAAACTTTATTGGCATGCACAAAGAAAATATCACCACAGAGAAGCAAAGTTCTTATTGCATAAGGAGTCCCCTGAAAGCCATTCTTTGTTCAACCTGAGAACTCAAGCTGCTGTGAGACCTGAAGACTTTCTTGCTTGATCTTCATTGGTTGTTCACTCAGTCTAGGCCCAGGAGACCTCAGTTTACCCTTCTGTGAAGCCTTGTGAACTTATCGCACATCAGAGATTAGTTCAGGAGAGCTGAAATGCTGCAAAATGATAAAGCAATGTACAAGAATCTTAGTTAAATGTGTGTTTCTTTATGGTAGAAAATCTAGAGCTTTCATCTGCATCCTTGGGGCTAGAGAGATGGCTCAGTGGTGAAGGGCCTGTAACTGCTCTTCAAGAGGGTCTGAGTTTGCTTTCCAGCATCTGTGTTGGGTGGCTCAGAGGCAGCTCAAACTCCATCTCCTGGGAATTTGACTTCTTCTGACCTCTTATGGGCATCACCATTCACATGCACATACCCACACATAGATGCATACAAACGCATACCACTTAAACAATAAAATAAATCTTTAAAAAAGCAGATCTATGATCCTAAGAAGTTACAAACCACTGACCTTCAGTAGTTGTGAAATGAATTATCACTTAAATTCTGCTAAGCAAATAAGTATGGCTAATTTATACTACTACTAGAAAAGCTTGCTCCTCCCTCTTAAAAAGAATTAACACTCGTGTTACGTCTTTCAGTATAGATGTTCTCTTTGGGGAGGTAAAGTCAGAAAAAAAAAATCGATTAAAAAAACCACACTAAAGCCGGGGGGTGGTGGTGCATGCCTTTAATCCCAGCACTTGGGAGGCAGAGGCAGGTGGATCTCTGTGAGTTCGAGGCCAGTCTGGGCTACAGAGTGAGTTCCAGGAAAGGTGTAAAGCTACACAGAGAAACCCTGTCTCAAAAAATCAAAAAAAGAGAAAACAAAACAAAAAAAACAAAACAAAAAACCCAAAAACAACACACTAAGTCTGAAGGGTCATACGGCATAGTTAGATGGTCTGTAGCAAGAGAATAAGCAGGCTCACTGGTAGACACGATGAGGATTGTATGCCTTGTACAGTCCGGACACCACCTCTCAGAAGGAGGTGAGGAAATCAGAGCTCTCCATGAAGTGTAGCTAGAAGGAAAGATCCAAAAGTTATGTAATACGGGACATGTGGAAAGGGGCTATAAAATTATTAAGTTATAATATATAACTTAGTGTAGATATCTCTAATGTCTTCAAGTTGTTACATAATTTAGATTTAAGGGTTTTTTTAATTATTATTTTATGTGTATGGGTGTCTTGTTTGTGTATGTCTGCACACAATGTGTGTGCACAGTGCCTGCAGAGGCCAGAAGAGGGCACTAAATCCCCTGGAACAGGAGTTACAGATGGTGGTTAGCAGCTGGGTGTGCTGGGAATCAAATCTGGGTCCTCTGAAAGAGCAGTCCAGTTCTCTTAATTGCTGAGCCATCTCTCCAGCGCAGATTTAAGTTTCAAATTTTAAGAGTTTTAAGACTTTAGTTGTAGAAAGAGTTAAAGAACACTCATGCCAGGCAATACTCTCACAAGAAAACAAAGCGAGCAAACCCTGATTAGCTGAAGTCCAGCTCTGCGTCTCTTCCTGGTGCACTTTCCCACCACTTCCTCCCCTGGCACCATGGTGTAAAGAACAACCAGGGTAAGGGGTACCATTTCAAAAAATAAAGACTGGCTGAATAAGAGCATTCCCTGGACTCAGTATCATTAAGCATGGCAGGGATTATCAAATGCCTCTTACCACACAAATTGCACCTAACTTGATAACTGAAAACAACTCAAATTCATTATCATGCAGGTCTCAAGTCAAAGGTTTAGAATGAGCCATTGAGACCATGTTCAATCTCAGGGTTCACAAGGAGGACCCATTTCTTTGTCTTTTTAGCAGCTAGAAGATGTTTGCATTCCTTGACTCACGGTCTCTTTGTCCATCTTCCAAGCCGGTAACATTGCATTTTTAATATTTGACTCTGCCTTTGGCATTACCTAGCCTCTGATTTTGACCTCTTATGATTATGTAAGAGTCCACTTAAATAAACAACAACAATCTCCCATCTCAAGATCCTTAATCTATGAAGTCCCACCTTTTCCTAAAGACCTTTAAGCACTTGGTGGCTGCTGGGAGATGGAGAGGCATTTTCTTCAATGGTGCAGCCACTGGCAATTTGTCCATGGTCCTATCAGTAACTCTAATTAAATTAATTGGCACACAACACACACACACACACACACACACACACACACACACACAAAGCATAATCAAATTTGCAAAGACCATTTTTACCATGTGTGGTAACATATTCACAGGTTCTGGGAACCAGGCCTGGACACCCTTAGGAGCTATCAGCCAGCCTATTTCAGACTGTGTCATGGGAATGTTACTGCTGGCATTGCTCTCAGAGCAGAACTGGTTCTAATCCCAGTTTTAGCAGTGCCTTCTGGTTGTGTGCCCATCACTCCATCAAGCCTCTGCTCCCTCACCTTAAAGTGGGGGTAAAATATATGGTAATGTATCTATCATATACTGCATTTTCAATGCATACAGCCTTATTTCTTCAAAGAACTGTAAGATGATTCTCAAAAAAAAAAAAGATGTCAATAGAAGAAATTCTATTACTAACTTGGAGGTTTAATAAAGGATCTTCCAAATTCTTTCCTGAAGCTGCTAAGCTATAACAGAGTAAAGCTTTCCTTTCTCAAGGCCTCTTGACCATAGACCCAGTGACAAGGTCATCATTTTGTGGGTAGTCAACAGCTATTAGTTTCTGCCACCACCTCCCAGTCCTGCTCTCGGGTTCTGTCACCCAGCTCTCTGGTTGGATTTGAGTAGGCTCGGTGTGTATTGATTGGTTAGATCTACAGCCGAGACCAACACAGAGTCCCTCCTTCACATCTGTCCACACTCCTGACCATAAGCAAGTTGCTGCCTGTGACCAGCAAGGAAGGAGACAGCAGGGACACATCACTTTCTTGCCTGGGAAAGAATGGAAACCCATGTTGCTTCTTGCCCCAGTCCCAGACTCTCAAGCTGAGTGGAGAAGCTGGGAAAGACCATGGATAGGAAAGCAGCAGTGAAGGTAGGTAACCTAGCCAGCCATTGCTCCTTCTCTCAAGATCCCAGAACAAACCCCTTGCCTCATCTCATCACTAGGATGTGTTTGGCAATGGCCTGCTGAAGATATCAGTGTGTGACAGGGGAATTTAGTTACCTGACCATCAACATATTCTGGAAAGGCAGCTCTGTTTTCCCTCTATCTCTTCTCCTCTGCAAGTTGGTGATTGTTCCTCTACATGTTTTAAGTTTCGCTGAGATTTATATTCATCATTCATTATAGGATATCGTATTTGTGATTTATTGGCAAGTTTTCATTGATGCTGGTTCCACCAACACAGCTCTTTGCTCCAGAACTCTAATTACATGCTGCTTCTGCTTACAAGACAAACCAGAGAGAACAACGCATATAATTCTGAGGGATATACTGTCCATTCAGAGGGCTGTTAATGCCAAGTGACAGGATTTCTCAGAAAACCACATGCATTTTCCTGCTTTGAAGCCTAGGGGGTTAAAAAGTCCTGAAATTCCTGGAGCAGAATCAAGTCTATTTACCTAAGCTTATCACCAGGACAGCCAGGTCAATCATTTACTGACTCAGTGCTGTCTCCTACCTTTAAAGGGGACCACCAAAGTCCTTGCCTGAGTGACCCATAGAACACACATATGGTTATATAAAAGGTCTGAAGCCAGAGCCCATATGCCTTTTTAACCCCTAAAAGACTATTCTTCCCTGAGTGGTAAGAACCTCAAGGCCCATATCAGCTCAGTGATTTATTAACTCAATTGAGACTCACACACACAGACCTGATGCCAAGTTTCACCACAAGCACAATAGACTGTGGCTTTGCAGAGAGCCTCATCTGTCACTACCCAGGAAAGATAGTCTAATGGTCCAACAAGATATTAACTGATTCTCGGAAGAGAACAAGATTATATAGAAATAATGGGGAAGGGCTAGAAATTCCCTCAATTCTACACATCCTGGAAACTTTATTTTTAACAAATATAACCTCTCTTCTTTAGTCTGACTATAAGTAACCCCAATAGCTGCAGAAATGGCATAGTGCCACTGCACAGACCTGTAATGATTTCCACCTCTGACAATTATTAGTCAGGTGGTTGGTGGTAGGGAAGCCTCATTCTTCTGAACTCCATTTGGGGAACAGATTGGGCCGTGCACTAAACAGAGTGATGTGTGATTCTTATTTGGTCAATCATTTACAGCTACGATGTGAATCCCCTCAGGTGAAGTTTGTGGCTCAAATTTTTAGTAGCCTTCATGGTTAACTAGATGCAGGAATTGAGACCATTGCAGACATTAAACCCCACTTGTGGTTTGGAGAAAGTCTGGGCTACCTCCCAGGAACATCTTGGGGAATGATGAAGAACTGAGTTCCGTGATGATGCCCTGCAAATGTTAAATGTGTCTCTCGCTGCAACCTTGAATGTGTCTGTAAATAATGCAAGCTACAGAGGCAGGTTTGTACAAGGCAAAGGCTTCAGGGCATTCAAATATACTGGCTAGATTTACCCACAGTGCTGTAGGCTGCCTTGCAGGACTTTCGTGCCCTTTCTGTGCAGCATCTAGCTCATACTGGAAAGTCGGTGAGGTAGATCTGCATTTTCTGTCCATTGGATATTAGCAAGGGAGAGATTATTGTTGAGAGTGGGTGATGGAGGGTAGATAGGCACTGTCATTCCTTTAACATATTAGAACCATGGAAGTTCATTGATTTTTTTTTTTCCATGGTGATGCTGTGGTTGGAGGCAGAGCCAGAACTGGACTCACTTCTGCCTTGTTCCCAATCTGTTGTCTTTCTGGTGAGTCATAGAGTTGAGTACACAGAACAGCATAATCTAGAGAGCCAAGCCAGCAAGGCAAACATTGTTCACCGACACAGATTCTGCACTGGTCCCTGGTTGTGCCTTTCCTGGGGCCAGCTGAGTGCCGCTACAACCCAAAGACACAAGCAGTGGGCTACACACTTCTTCGATGGGAAGTAAAGGAAGAAACAGGCAGGGATAAAAGGAAGTATGGCCTAGTGAACTCAGTTCATTCTGAGGTTAGGACTCAGTGCCTTTCATTTCGTGCCCTTCAAACCCATGGTCCCTAATGAGAATGTAACTGATGCCACCACATCTCTAGGAACTCAAAAGTTTACCATCTCATGCATCCCAGCTAATGTCCACTCACCTAAATCCAAGGGATTTAGTAGAAGGAGGCTCTAAGCAGGAACCATTAGCAATCCATTCTATCAGAGTCCCACTATCTACAACTACACAGACCCATGTTGGCTTGGAGTTTGAGTGGCTTGTTGTTTAAGAAATAATTGAGCAATCTACAGCCACAAGTCTCCCTTTGCCCTCCAATCCCAGGTTCTGTTAACTTCACATTTATCTTTAAAATGTCGTTAGCCCGGTCTGGCACCAATTGCAAGGCAGACACAATTCCCAGTATTTACACAATTAATATAAAGACAGCCATCATGAAATGTGGTCAGTTAAACATTGTTAAACAAAGGGTTTCTTCTTTTCGCTGGCCTGCCCATGCATGGCTCAAGAATATGGCAACAAAGGCCTTACAAGTAGGAATTTGTATATGAATCACCATGCCCACCTTCTTAGTCAGTTGGCCCCATGTTAACTTTAGTCCTGTGCTATCAGTCTTACCCAAACACCACAAGAAACAGAGGAAGCTGAAATACGGAGGACCATGTCTCAGAAGAGTGGTCCACCTGTACTAAACATTAGATGAAGAAATGATAAGATGCCGTTTACTAACCTTTTTATTAGTTCTAATAAAACAAACCTATACAGCGTGCCCACGTCACAGATTCATGAACATGAGGTGACCTTTGAGTTAGCTTGTATCTGGCCTGAAAACCCATGTTCTGTGCCACTGTTCTCAGAAAGAAGACTACACAGTAGGAGCAATGCTGTGTCCATTGCCAGCATAAAAGGGTGAAGAGTTCTTTTCAAAATCGTTTGCTCGGCTCCTCAGAGATGATATTTATTCCCCTTCCCTGTCCTCCATCAGATGTGACCATGTACCGGTAAAGAGCCCTCCTTTCTAGGAAAATGCCGTAGACCAGCCAACACCGTCTACAGGTTGTCTTGTGATCCCTTTGAGAAGCTGTGACCTCTGTCACACCCTTCTGTTAGCTTATTTGGTTCATCTTAATGTAATATAGAGGAAACAAGTTTTTGTTTATCCTCACGTTGTGAGTGTGGTGATAAGGCTTTGGCCTGCTATGCACATGATTTATCATCCTTGGCTACAAGCTTTTTTACAAGTTGATTTCTGCGGTCACATTGGTCTTAGAGAAAACTCAGCTTTTTCAAAACTGTCTTTCTGGTGTGTCAGTTGTTTTATATAGTGTCGTAGCAGCCATTCGAGATGAGCACTGCATTCGGGTTCTATCCTTTTAGATAAGGAACTTGAGACCCGATCCCACCGAGAGCTTTTCTCAGTCTCTCTCAGTTAACAAGCCCCAGGCGGCTTGAATCTCAAATTATTGATTCTTCGTGTGTGTGTGTGTGTGTGTGTGTGTAGCATGAATCTTAAAAGTTCTTATTAATAAAATCAAACCTGAGGCCAGTTATTGGGGTGAACACTGGAAGGTCAGAGAGACAGAATAAGCCACAGCTATCTCACCTCGCTGAATCCTCAGCTGGTCTTGTTTCCTCAGACTGGATGCCCCGAGCCCTCATCCAGAATGGGTCTCAGCTGAACTGCTGCTAGAAGCCTGAAAGCTTAACCAGCCACATGTTTCTCCAGGCCAAAGGCTTCTCCAGGCCAAAGGCCTGCTCAGGCCAAATGCCTCTAGTTTCTGGTCCTCACGCCTTATATATCTTTCTGCTTTCCACCACTCCCTGGGATTAAAGGCTGACTTTCTGGGATTAAAGGCGTAGGTCACCATGCTTGGGTGTATCCTTGAACACATGAATTTCTGCCTCTGGAATGTTAAGATTAAAGGCATATGCTACCACTGCCTATCCTCATGTTTAATATTGTGGCTGTCCTGTTCTCTGACCCCAGATAAGTTTATTAGCATACACAATATTTTGGGGAACACAATACCCCCACATGTGTGTGTGTGTGTGTGTGTGCATGTGCGTGCTACACAACGATTCTTCCAGATGCTTCATGCCTCCAAATGGGAACAGTGAAGCCTACAGCTCTTTGCAGCCCTGAAAAATGTCAAACGATTGCACAACCTGTACTCAGGCTGTAGAGATTCATTCAAACAGCAGTTCCCTGGTTTGGGGCTAGAATTCTGTCAGGTCAGAGCTGTAATGCTGTTACTCTAATTAGATTTTGTGGAGTAATGAAAATGAAGGCAGTAATTGTTACTTGGTAAAATTGAAGGACCAAAGTTTTTGCCCTTGAGCAAAGTAAGACATCAGTGAAGTTCATGCCAGAAAAAAAAAAAGAATAAATGAAAACACTCTTCCCTAATCTGTGTCCCTTGAGGTAGTTTGTATTGGTAAGGGTGGAAGAGCCACTACGATCTCCATATAATCATGTCCTGGTTGATGTATCAACCACACAGATTCTCAGAGTTGCTATGGACCTTGGTGCAGGAGAATCAGTAAGTTTGAGGTAAGCAATAGAGAGAATGAAACTCCTATCCTGGCCCACAGCAACTTCAAAATGGTTGCACTCCTGTTTCTAATTATAAGGTCAGTTTTCTTTAAGAGAACAATAAATGAGATTAATGTATAATAATAATAATAATAATAATAATAATAATAATAATAATAATAATAAATAATGGCAGTTTATCATAGCTTGGAGAGCTTCCTAGAACGTAACATGAAGATGAGATTTTCACAGAAGACCTCCATCTGTATCTGAAGGGCAGGATTCAAACAGTTTTAAGTTTCACTATACAATGTGGTAACTCTCACAAAGTCTTTTTTTTTTATATAAAGCCAAAACATTATGAAAAATACTTGTTGCAGAGAACTCTAACTAAACCAGATGATCTTTTGTCATCACTGGATTGCTGTTGTCGTGGGTGCATTTCTTAGGAAAAACCTTGGACAGTGTCTTTGGCTGGTGCTCCAGTGAGTTTCTGTGGAAAGAGGGCTTTCATCCACGGGGCCACTTTGTGGTGATCTCCTTTGATTTCTCAGGGTGAGCAACTGAGAGTTTGTGGTTTGGATGCAAGAGGAGAGGAAATGCAGAAACCAAGCAGAAGAGTTCTCAGGGAAGGCATGTGTGGCAAGCTTCTTGACAGCCTAGGAAAACACCAGTACGGTTCTGTCAACTCCAAGGCAATGACGCCTCAACTTCAAACTCCTGGATTCCACAAAATCTAACTTTTTCCTAGCTAGAAATCATGAATATAAGCAGAACCGATTCCCAGAACCTGGTTGACCTCTATTGAAACTCATCTTGTCTTGCATCTATCTACAACATGGAGATTCCTCATTCTCTGTAGACATACTGTCATAGTATATAATTGTGTTGGTAACTTCCGAGCTAACAGAAGTAGCACGTGCAGCAGCCAAAGTCATTCTTATTTCAACTCGGCCATTCTCTCTCTCTCTCTCTCTCTCTCTCTCTCTCTCTCTCTCTCTCTCT
>CABHPH010127009.1:38764-53425 GCA_902168325.1 Peromyscus nudipes
TCTCTCTCTCTCTCTCTCTCTCTCTCTCTCTCTCTCTCTCTCTCTCTCTCTCTCTCTCTCTCGGCTTGTGCTAAAACTTCTTTTTGGTGTCTAGGTTTCATTATTTACTCATGTGTATCTTTACTTGAATACTCATAAACATCTGTTGATGGATTATGCTAAGTTTGGCAACAGAAATCTGTTAGGTACTATTTTTAAGAACAATTTTGCAGGCCAGGTATGGTGACATATGACTTTAATCCTAGTACTCAGGAGACAGAGGTAGGAGGGTCTCTATGAGTTGCAAGGGATACACAGTGAGATCCTGTGTTAAAAACAAAGTGAAAACAAAAACTAAATTTGCTATCTATCACATAAGCTTAAACTTAACCCTTGTGCAAAACCCCAGTCTCAGAGGTGTGTGTGTGTGTGTGTGTGTGTGTGTGTGTTGTGAATGTATAATTTTAATCACTAATACATTATCCTGAATATTTTGGAACCTCAGAAAATATTTGTAAGTATTATTAAGTAGCAAACAACCATGACTTTAGTAGAGAAAGTGATTTTATAAAAGACATCAGAACCAGATGTGGTGGTACAAGCCTTTGATCCCATCACTTTGGAGGCAGAGGCAGATGGATCTCTTTGGGTGTGAGGACAGCTTGGCGAACAGAGACAGTTTCAAGCCAGCCAGAGGCACACAGTGAAGCCCTGTCCAGAAGAAGAGGAGGAGGAGAAGGTTGGCAACATTGGAAGGCCAGTAAGACGGCTCATTGTTATTTCACCTCACTATAAACATCCTGTCTTAAGAAGTGTCCCTCCAAAACAGAAGGCTTTAAACTTGGAGGAAACTGCTCCACCGTACAGGTCACCACTGTAAAGTGCCATGCAAATAGCACTCATGTACGCTCATGCACAAAACCCTGCTGAAAGAGAAAAGGATGTGGAGATAGAAGGGGCACTGATTAGGAAGTAGGAAGATGAAAAGGATCAGTAGGAGGGGAACAAGGGGGTGCTGGGGGTGAATATGACCAAAATACAGTGTGTGTGTGTGTGTGTGTGTGTGTGTGTGTGTGTGTGTGTATACACATATATATACACATATATATGAAAATGTCATAATGAAACCCATTATGTATGACTAATATATGCTAAATAAAAACTTCAGTAAATATGGAAATTCTTTTTTATTCACACTTTTAGACTTTAAAACATTCGCTATGATAATTCTCTTCTTTCATACTCACTTTGTAATTAAATGAACATTTATCTACTGATCACAGCTAGGAGTCAAGAACTAAAACTATTAATCTAGTTAACTCTACCTACCTATGTTGTTATTGTTTATCATCTAATCATATATCATATATCTCTCTCAATCATGTGATAAAAGGCAATCTTACCTTTTCCCTAATTTTTCTGAATAGACAGAGAGAAAAAAGCAAGCATGTAAGCAAAGTGAACAAAAACTGCTGTGTTATCTTTTATAGTATATGAACTGGACAGTTAATCTTCTCTAAGTTATACAACCATGGGCTTTATCCAAGGCCAGGATTGTATTTTGTTACTAACTAAATTTGTTCCTTGACAATGTCAGACATGTGTATGATGCATTCTGTGCTCTTACTTCTTACCTCTCAGGTCCCCCCTCCCAACCCTACCAATGCCCCCTCCTTCTATGTTCGTGTCTTGTTTGCTGTTTTGTGAGTCACTGAGTTTAACCAGGCCTGTTTGTGTGTGCATGGATTTAGAATTATCCAATAGAGTTTGGCGGGCTCCCAGTGGCTACACAACTCTAATCAATGACTCATTACCCCAGAATCCATAAGTATCCAATATTTCATGAAGGAGAGGTAGGATCCTCTAAGCCTATGTAAGACCCATGACTGTCTACTGACAAGCCCAGGCTTGTGTAGGCCCAGTGCAGACAACCCTTGCTGCTGTGAGTTCGTGTTTGCAATGGCTGTGTCATGCCCAGGACACATTTTACAGGTCTCCCTTCCACCTTTTGACCCTTACATTCTTTCCGCCCCTTCTTCAACAGTGTTCCCTAAATTTTGGGGGAAGAGGAGCATAAATACCTTGTTTAGGGCTAAGCACTCAATTGCCTCTTCTTCTCATTACTTTGAGCAGCCATGAGTCTCTCCATTCATTGGCATTTATTGCAAAGAAACATCTCTGATTAAGGCTAAGGGTAGGATTCCTCTGTGGTTGTAAATGTAAGTGGTTAGAGAGCAATTTGTCACCATATTCATTTAGCTACACAACTGTGGTAAGTTCTCTCCTAGGGCCTAAGCATCAGGCATGGATTCCCTTCTATGGAGAAAGCATGAAATCTAACTAGAGAGTGTTCGGTTGCCCCCTCAGGATATGCTAGTGTATGCTAATCAAATCTTTACATAAAGAAAATTCGGAGGGTCTGAAGAGCCGTCTTAGAGATTAAGAGCATTACTGCTCATGCAGAGGACTCACATGGTGACTCACAACTACCCATAACTCCAGCTCCAGAGGATCCTAGTGTAAGGATTCGGTCCTTAATTACGTCATCAGCCTGCGATGGCGTCCCAGCCTAAAAAGCGGGTGGGCCCTCTGTGTGTCTCTCTCTTTCCTTTCCGCTCCTTCCTTCTGTCTGTCCTCTCTCCCTCCCTCCCCCCCTCCCTCTTTCTCTCTCCCTCTCTCTCCCTCTCCCCCCCAATAAAGCTCTAAAAAGGCAACCATGGCTAGTGACTCTCCTCCAGCACTCTCCTCTGTCGGCATGGCCGCCGTAGGTGGCGGCCAGCCAGGAGCAGCACCATTTAACCAACACCTAGACCCTCATCTGGCCTCTGTAGGCTCTGCCCATTCAAGGTACACATAACTGCATGTACGTGAACACAAATTCACATAAACATAGTCAGCAAATAATTTCCCGTGTCTTAGATATGTAATTCTGCGCATGCCAGGCACTGGGGAGACTGGCATCACCCGTCTTTGTAAAGAAGGGGCCCGTTCAGCTGTGAGATTGCAGCGAGCCACACTTAAGTTCACATCCAGCTGCACCCCTGGCCCTGATGCGGAGCTTTGTCTCTCATGTGTCCCTAATGATCGCTTCAGAGAACACCCATGACTGTCATTTTCCGTTAAGAAATAAACAGCAGCTCTTACAGGTGACACCACCTGCCTGAGGTTAAAGAAACACGGCAGTGAGTCAGATGGAACGGTGTGTATTTTGGAGGAGGGAGTGGAAGACTTGAGCCAAAGATGGACGAGAATGGGACTGATCTTTGCCTCTATTGAGGAACAGAACAACAGTCAAGGGCTGAGGAAGAGCCTGCTCTGGATGCTGAGACCACCCTTGTCCACCTGCCCATCCGCCCAACTCCACACCCCTCCTCCCCCACCCCACTCCATCCCCACCCTCCCTCCACCTCCCCACCCCGGCCCAGGCAGCTGCCTCACCCAGGGTTACTCAGCCTGCTTATTGCTGACTTATGCCTGAGCTCCTGTTTCTTCTTGTAAGCTCCATGAAAGGGTATTTGTAACGAAGCACAGCATATCAAGGAAGTGAGAAGGCATCCGAGATCTTCCCTGAGGGCCTAAGCTGGAAGGGCAGTTTGCTTTGGTCTCTCTCATAATCTGCAGAAATGAAGGGCATCATGATGACTGGCAGGGCTGTGACATCCATTCCAAGCACTGCAACTCCCCCTGGGGGGGCGTGTTTCATCCTGTGCTTCATTTCTTCTCCTAAAAAGGAAGGATTAATGTTTGCTCATTAAGACACTGTGAATTCATTTCTTTTCCTGTTGCTGTGATAAAACATCTTGACAAGAGTAACCTAAAAGGACGAAAAGGCTGTTTGGGGCAAACAGCTTGAGGTATAGCACATCATAGTAGGGGAGTCAGGATGGCAGGAATTAGAGGCAGCTGGCCACATTGTATCCCCAGTCAGGAAGCAGCAAAAGGTAAATGCTAGTACTCAGTTCTTGTTTTACACAGGGGTTACTATAGCTATGACGAAACATTATGATCCAAATAAACTTGGGGAAGAAATACTTTATTTGGCTTATGATCCACATCATTGTTCATCACTGAAGGAAGTCAGGACAGGAACTTAAACAGGGTAGGAATCTGGAGGCAGGAGCTGATGCAGAAACCATCAAAGAGTGCTGCTTACTGGCTTGCTCCTCATGACTTGTTCAACCTGCTTTCTTACAGAATCCAGGACCACCAGCCCAGGCATGACACCACCCACAATGGGCTGGGCCTTCCCCCATCAATCACTAAGAAAATGCTCCAATAGTTTGCCTACAGTCCCATCTTATGGAGACATTTTCTCACTCGAGGTTCCCTCCTCTCAGATGACTATAGCTCGTTTCAAGTTGACTAAAACTATCCAGCCCAGCTCTATTTCTCCCTTGTATTCAATCTAAGACCCCATCCCAGAAAATGGTGTTACTCACAGTTAAGTTGGGTTTCACCTCACTTAGCCTAATGTAGACAATCCCTCAGAGGCATGTCAAAAGGTTTGTCCTGTTAAGTTGATATTAATTATTAATCAATATTAACCATCACACATTGTATGGATTCTAGCAGACCAGGGAAACCATGTTCAAAGAAAGCCACTAATTGCACTGAACACCAAGGTCTGCTTAGAAATCCCAATAAAGAAAATAGCATTACCATGGACCCACATTGGTTTATACTATCTCTTCAAATGTATACTCCCACTGAAGAGCTACATTCCAAAAAGACTGAACAAGAAAGTAAAAAAGATATTACACATAGATGGGATTTAGAGTCTATGTCACTGCCCATTTTTGTCCCATTTTGAAAAGGAGTCTTAATATTATTATATATTATATACCATAATTTATATATTATACAAAATTTTCTGGGGAAGGAGTCAATGCTATGGATTCATAAGAAGAGTCTGGGTCTCCTGGCAGGATCATCAAATGACTTTTTATAGTACCAACAAAAGTCATACTAAGTCTTCCTACCTCCAACCTTTTACTCTATTCCTAATATCTAAATGACTTCCTGGGTACTTTCTGAAGAAGAGGTATTGGTAACTCAATAAGTAATGTTTAGTTGATATTATCTATAACCATATTGGCTATAGTCACATTTAAGAATCCATAAAACAAGCAAATGATCACCAAAAGGCACCTTTAATGGTTTGAGTTCACCATCCACTTGGCAGAATTTACCGTCCATCACCAGGAATACGGGTCTCTAAGCAAGTCTTGGGGGGAATTTTCATAATAAGATGGAGGTAGAAAGGTTCACCCACTGTGGGTGGCACCATTCTCTGGGCGGGGAATCCTGGGTTGTAGAAAGATGGAAAGAATAAGCTGAGCACTAGCATTCAGGCATGCATTGCTCTCTTCCCCTGGCCATGGCCATGATAAGGCCAGCTGCTTCAATCTCCTGCCACTACACTTTCCCTGCCATAATCAACAGGACCTGGAACCGTGAGCTAAATAAACACTTTCACCCTTAATTTACCTTTGCCAGGGTAGTTTATTACCCAACAGAAAGGAAATTAATACAGCACTCCCAAGTTACTGACCATAAAAATCCAACTGAAGTCCCAGGGAAGAGTGTAAGCTAATAATGCTACCTTGTACTAGCTCTTCATGCACTAAGAGAATCAGAATGGCTCCTGATCCAAGAATATCAAGATCAAACTTTTCTCAAAATATAGACCTCCATGCCTTCATGCAGTTCCACCAAGTTTAAAGAGAAAAAGACATGATGTTAAATATAGTATAATTTCTCACCTATTTTCTTGGTGGATGACCAAATACCAGCTGGAGTGTTCTTCTAGAGTCAACGAGTGTCCCATTGCTTCTTAATTAAACTTAGTTTCTATCATTGGCTGGGTTATCTAGCTTTGCTTGTTTTTTAGCAGTGGAGGAAGGATTTAATAGTATGAAGCAAAATTGTATTCTAAAGCCAGGTGTGGTAGCACAAGACTTTGATCCCAGCATTTGGGAGGCAGAGGCAGACAAATATCTGTGAATTTGAGATCAACCTTGTGAGTTCGAGGACAGAAAGAGCTACAATAAAATTTATTCTATTTTTCCTACTTTAAAAAGCCCCCTGATTACCAATTCATATAGCTGCCCATAACTTTCACTCAGCCACTGATAGACAAGGAAGCCAGAGCCCGTCTGTTTCCTGTCTCAATGATTCAGGCAAGAAGAGCTTATCTAGTAGAAGTTTCCCAGAAGAAGCATGACTCTTCTTTATATTCCCATTTTCACTGCCTTCTGGGGCAAAGGGTGGGAGACAGCATTTTAACCAGAGGGGTTTTCATACCATAAATTTTCAAGTACTTGGGAACTCAGAGTCTTGCTATAGTTAACATGGAACTAAAATAATTTACACAGTGTGTGAGTGTGAGCGTGTGTGTGTGTGTGTGTGTGTGTGTGTGTGTGTGTGTGTGCTTTGCATGGAAAGAATCATAATATGACAAAGACAGTAGAAAATTCTACAACAAGGAAAATGCCACCAGGACTATTCCTGGATGTGGGCTATACAAAACGCAAATACTTGTTTAATTTCTGGAATTAATTAGTATCTATTTAAAAAAAACTGGCCTTGAAGACTTCTATTGACAGCATACTCCATGCTTTAAAATTGCTACAACATATTTTGGTCATTTTTAGAAAAGGCACACTACAAGACCCTTTGGCATGCAAACAATTCTTCAGTGATAATCTAAATAAATCTCAAGGTTGGTTAACTATATGAACGTCAGATGTCTTCAGTAACTCGTGGCATGCTCAGCTATATATCCCATCACCATCTATCTGATTTTAAGTGATATTATCAACAAGGTTAACTCATAAATTTGAAGAAATTGATCTATGGATACAGTGACGTAAGCATCACTTGTTGGATTATGTGCATAGCCTGCACATCTTTTTAACTCTCTTTTGCAGAGGTACTCCAACCATGTCTGGTTTTGCTTAATCTTTGGCTGTTTCACCTAAGTAGATTAGCTGAGGTCACCACACTTCCTCTTTCGAGCCCTATCTGGTGAATCTCCAATAATGGTACTCTGATTCCTCAGATGCATTTGTATCAAAAGCTATCAACTCCCTCACTTTCCCCTAGGCCAAGGTCATAACAGCATGCTGGAATCAAATGTTTTCTTTTGCTCTAGCACAGACCCAGTAAGAAGGCATCTATAGAGTGCCTAATGCATGTTGGACTCTGCTGAGTGCAGACTCAACATGAGTATTCACATTGACAGTTGTTCTCAGGAAGTAGACCAATGTCTCATAGAATAGATAAACCAAAGAAGCAGTTGTAAAGGCATCATGCAGGAATGTGAAGGCATCAGGGAATGATACAGCACAGGCACGTTCCCAGGGGATGGATATTCAGGAAGACAGTTGGAAGAACTAAGGTCTACTCGGTTTTTCAAACAAAATAAGTATTTCAAATAAAGTAAAATTAGGACTCGCATCCTTCCGTTTTAAGAGCTCAGAACTGGAAGAATTTGCCTAACTCTCCTCAAGTTACCAGAGTAGAGAGCTGTGGTAGCCGTGACTAAGGAGATTTCTCTCCCTAGAGTGGGAAGGAAAGAGGGAAGTCCAGAGAGATAGTTTTAAATACAAAGTCAGAGAAACAAAGTGGAACTGTTCCCTGAATCGGAATCTGTGCCTGATGCTGGTCTCTTCAATGGCAGCATTCATTTAGAGGCATTCTCTCCAACCCAAGCTTCTCACATTCCCCCGGCCACAGAGACGTTCGCCTGGTAGACTGACCTGTTATAAATCTGTTGTGCTTGGGTTTAATTTATCCTGGAGCAGCTTTAACCAGAAACGGTGAGCAAACAGAACTGGAGAAAGGACAGTGAGAGGTCCCGAAGTCAGCGCCTGGTACACAGGAAAGGTGGGATTACATCATAGCTCTGCCCACCCAGAACAAAGCCCAGCGGTTCACAGTAACTGGCAAATCTAACTTTGACTTCAAACACATTTTAAACAGTGTCAGTCAGAAGGGTAAATTTCATAGCTTTTGACCTAGACTACATGAGGCTTTCTTACAACGACTGACACAAACATTTATGGTCTGATTAAAAACTTTTATCCCCTTCAATGGTGTTGATGTTTCCTAAGTGGGACCAACAGATTGTTGAATTGTCTCCCCCATTTTAGAGACAGATCGTACATCAAACTTTTAATGGAGCAACTTGCATGTGAGCTTTAATCTTTCATCCAGTTTGAAACAAAGAATATATGCGAAAGTGAATTAGGGTACATTTGGCTATATAAATGTTTAAACCCCCTTTTACAGATACTGTAAACACATATAAAAATAGAAACAGTGAACTGGGAAAGAATATTTGCCACACAAATAACGGTCAAAAACTGACTGCCTCTAACGAAGTGGTAACTAATCCATGCCACTAAAGTCAGAAGCCAGTTGGAAAGTTGGGCCTTGAGTGAATTGGAAATTCACAAAGAAGAAAGGTGCACAACCCATAATTGTGAATTCATAAATGCCAAGTCACAGTGACAGTGAAGTGCAAGCAAACTGAAATAATAAGGTAGTGTTTTCCCCTTTATTAAATTGGAAAAAATTGAATACTAAGAGGTATTGATGAACATGTGACATTGCTGGAGGAAATGTCAATTGCTGCAACTTAGTCAATTAAGGACACTGGCAAAGGAGACAGTTCATGGGGTAAAAGTACTTGCTGAGCAAGCCTGATGACCTGGGCCACACAAAAAGCCAGATCCTGCCACAAGCATATGTAATCCCAGCTCTCCTCCAGAAGTGGAAACAGCAGAATAACCTAGAAGCTCCTGGGCCATGTTGGCCTGTAATACACAATACAAAGGCAAAAGCAAGTTATTTTCCGATTGATACACCAGTGACATCACAATTGTGTGGTGATATATCGTGCACTCCAATAAAACTTATCTGGGGATCAGAGGACAGAGCCAGCCATTAGATTAGACACAGAGGCCAGACAGTGATGACACATACCCTTAATCCTATCACTCAGGAAACAGAGATCCATCTCTGTGAGTTCAAGGCCACATGGGCAACAGAGCCAGGCATGGTGGCACACACCTTTAACCCCAGTATTTGAGACCTCATGCCTTTGGTTGGGAAGCACACACACCTTTAATCCCAGGAAGTAAGATGGCAGGGCAAAAAAGGTATATAAGTTGTGAGGAAACAGGAACTCTTTGTCTTGAGACTGAGGATTTTGTAGAGGTAAGAAGGTGGCTGGCTTGTTCCATTTCTCTGAGCTTTCAAACCATTATCTGGCTCCGTTTTTTTTTTTTTTTATTAATAAGACCTTTTAAGATTCATGTTACACAAATGTGTGTGTGCACTTGTGCGAGCACACACACACGCACACTCACATTAAATTAAATTAAAATAATTAGAGGACACATCAAAACCTATAAAGATGACTTAATGCGAATAAGTTTTGATTTAGCAAGGGATAACACACTTCCAAGACTCACCCCGAGTAATCTACTTTTACCAATTAAGCTCTACCTCCTAGAATTTCCACAACCTTCCAAAATCTCACTCTCAGCTTTTAACCAAGCATCCAAAACATGTGAAGGCATTTCTTACTCAATCCATAATAACTTCAGTTTCTGAGCTAACAAGCAAGCTTCAGCCAAGGACTAAAGTAGAAGGTAGGCATTTTGTGTCAGTAAAGGCATACCAAATAGCACTTTATGCACAGTATTTTGAATAAGAATGAAATACCAGTTCATTTAAGCCTTCTGTATAGTATAAATTGATAATGATTTTAATACTATGAATTTATGCCCAAGTGTATTAAAAAGCATGGAGCAGGTCTGGAGAAATGACTCACTAGTTAAGAACACTTAGTGCTCACAGCTCCCTCCAGCTCCAGATCCGGGAAGTTTGGTGACCTCTTCTGGCCTTCTCATGCAACTGCATGCACATAGGAGGTATATATACATAGACATATACACATAACTTATAAATCATTTTTAAAAGATGTATTAATGTCAGTTTCTTCATTTAGGCATTTTTTTTAGAACAATTGTATAGCTGGAGTTTTTCTGTGTCCACCTGGCTCCTGCAGCTGCTCTGACCCAAGTAAACACACAGAGACTTATATTACTTATAAACTGTATGGCTGTCGCAGGCTTCTTGCTATCTAGTTCTTATATCTTAAATTAACCCATTTCTGTTAATCTATAAGTTGCCACATGGATTGTGGCTTACTGGTACTTTACATCTTACTTCTCATGGTGGTGGCTGGCAGCATCTCCTGACTCAGCCTTCCACTTCCCAGAATTCTCCTCTCTGCTTATCCCACCTATACTACACTTCCTGCCTGGCTACTGGTCAATCAGCATTTTATTTATCAATCAATCAGAGCAACACGTTCACAGCATACAGAACATCCCACAACACAACTGTATTAAAGGTGCTAGGTACAAAAAAATCATTAGAAGAAAGTAAATATGGCAAAAATCATAAAGCTAGTACACAAATGACTAAAATTTGAGGAAATTACTTAGTGCATGATCTCTTCTAAATATGTTTTTATCTCAAAATAAGAGCCAAAAATAGGGCAGAGGAGCCCAGGGACAGCTGTTGTAAGTGTTCCAGTTCTCTCTGCTGAAAGTAGTCATCCAGCTTTGCCTCTGGCTATTCTTTGGCTTTGCCCAGGAAACCTCTTCCTTTGTTTAAGGAAGAGACTATTATTCAGACCAGCCTAGCTAATGTTCTCACTTTCCTAGAAATTCCACTTTTCGTTTGGATTTCACACCCTAACTCCTGCATCAGTATTTTTCTTTTTACTCTCATTTACCATTTCCTCTTTAGTTTTGTTGTTTGATTGTTTTAATTTTACTGGGTATGTCTTTCTGTGTAAGTGATCTCAAATCTTGTTCAGATATTTGGAGCAGAGGAGTTGATTGTCTTGTGAGGTGTGGTAGCTCCCATGGTTGGATCACCTGTGGGTACACAGGCACAGTGTAGTTTCTCTCCTAAGGGTTTGATCCTGAGGCAATTATGTTGAACCCTGGTGCTGTCATTAGCGTTCTTGGTTTCTGAAGCAGACTAAATCTGGAGCTGCAAGGAGAAAGGAGTTGTGTTTGAGAAGAGACCCAATAATTCACAAAATTGCTGGGGAGATGGCAGAATGAAAGACAGTATGCAGAAAGGAACACAGGAAGCAAAATGGAGACAAGCGGCAGACCAGCAACAGTCTGTTCAGGATGCCATCATTGACTGCTGCCACAAACACCAGCAACAGTAACACCAGCAGCACCTGAAAGTACCCAAGGGCATGTTCTCCATGGAGACTCAGTTTTTGTACCTGGTAGTCTCTGCCAGGGAATTAGAGAAAGAAAGAGGGGACTTGGGGCCAGCAGACTAGCTCAGTGGGTAAAAATGCTTGCTACACAAATCCAACAACCTGAGTTTCATCCCCCAAACCTACATAGAGATAGGAGAGAACTGACACCATAAAGTTGTTCCCTGACCTCCACACATATGGGTCTCTGTCTCTGTCTGTCTGTCTGTCTGTATGTCTGTCTGTCTCTCTCTCTCTCTCTCTCTCTCTCTCTCACACACACACACACACACACACATACACACACACAGAGAGAGGCACACGTGTATACACACGCATACATGTACACACATACTTGTTGTAGAATATTATTTAAAGATGTGTTACTTTTGTTTATGTTGCATTTGTTTAACTCTGTGAAGCTGTCTAAAACACCTGACTGTCTAATAGAGGGCTGAAGGGTCAATAGCAAGGCAGGAGAAAGTACAGGTGGGCCTGGTAGGCAGAGAGAATATATAGAAGGAGAAATCTGGAAGGAGGAAGAAAGAGCAAGAGAACAAAGAGAGGAGGACATCAGGGCCCAGCCACCAAGCCACACAGCCAACCACAGCATAAGAGTGAAAGTAAGATATACAGAAGCAAGAAAAGGAAAAAGCCCAGAGGCAAAATATAGATGGAATAATTTAAGTTAAGAAAAGCTGGCAAGAAACAAGCCAAGCTAAGGCCGGGCATTTATAATTAAGAATAAGCCTCCATGTGTGATTTATTTGGGAGCTGGGTGGCAAGTCCCCCAAAAGAGTAAAAACAGCCAACAACACACACTATTAATAAATGAAATAACAATGTAAAGTAGAAGAAAGAGGAATCTTGTAAGAGATAAGGCAAGCAAAAATGAAAAAGTCCACGTCGAGTGGTGACCCTATGGAGAAGTCTGACCAGAGTCGCTAACTCATGTCCACCTCTATTGCCGCCCTGCTTTTGTTATGCTCAACAGTTTGCAAATTAAGATATTTGTGTGAGAGAGAGACATTTTGAAAATACTCATACTGCTTGTTTCCTGTTTCTTTCAAAGTCAGATTTTTGTTTTATTTCGTTTTTCAAGACAAGGTTTCTCTGTATATCCCCTGGCTGTCCTGGAACTCACCACATAGACCAGGCTGCCCTCCAACTCAGAGATCCATCTGCCTCTGCCTCTCATGTGCTGGGATTAAAGGCATACACCACCACACTCAGCTTCAAAGTCAGACTTTAAACATAGGTTTCTAGCTAAAATTGTTAGTCTTTTTATTTGTACTTTAAAAAAGCATGGTTGAGGTGGAAATGCCTTCTCTGTTAATGTCTGTTGAGACATAAGATACAAATTACCTATAAGCCCCTTTTCTTAAAAAAAAATCACAAAACTCCATTTTGAGGATAATTTACAGATGGACTATTTTAATCTCTAACAATGTAAGATGTTTATTTCAAGTGTTTTCAAAATATTGCTTACACTGTGGTGATGCAAAACCAGGGACGTGCTTAACTCAAGGACCAAAGAGACATTTCTGGGAAATTCTTAGCCCCTGCAAAAGAAATCTGTGCAGAAACAAAGACACTCCTGTTATTAATGTATGAAAGAGGATATTGGTACATATTTTTAAAAATGATTAATCACAGAACTGGCAGGATGGCTCAGTAGATAAAGATGTTGCTGCCAAGCCAGGTGACCTAAGTTCCATCCCAGGACCCAATGGGAAGGAGGGAACTGGACTCTGCCCAGGTACCCTATGGATGCCACAATCTCCATATGGTATTGTGGCAGGCTCAACCCTTGCTACACACACACACACACACACACACACACACACACACACACACACACACACGCATGCACGCATGCACGCATGTGCAATAAAAATTAATTGCAACTGTGGCTTGATATGCTTTGCACTAAAGTATACTTAGAAATGTGATTCCCATGCCTTACTGAATCTAACTTTACATTAGCCTAATACAAAAACACCTCTCCTGTTTGTTTTCATCTCCTTCACATTTACGATGTCCTACAGGGTGGTGGTGTTAAATTTAATTTGTCAACCTACATTTAATTTTACAAGAATCTGAATCACTCTGCTGAATAAGCAAGAATTGCCTGGCACAGGCTTTGGCGATTCAGTTTGAGAAGTCACAGCTGAACTAAAAAATATGCTGCCAGGAGTATTTCCTCCCCACCACCCATTTTTTCTCCCTTGTAATTTTAATGGTACAAATGAAAGGACTGTTTTTCCTGTAACAATGGTGTCCTTGTTAAAAAGTACTTTAAAACACTGCGTAGCTATACCAACACTACCTAATTAAACCCTTAATAGAACAAAAATGCCAACCGTTCTAAATTCAAAGAATGCAGCTCCATCTCATGGCAGATAGTAAAGGTGATTTCCCCCCTCAAGTGTGTAGCTTCATTCCCACTTTGGGAAGTCTTGTCCATCAGCCACTTTCTTGCAGAGAAGCATCATTAATCTGTAAGACTTACTACAATAGCATATTATTTTCCTCAACAGAGGCTGCCATTGAGTCTGCATATTATCAAGGCAGCTGTCCAATTAAGTTTTTACAAAGGATTAGGGGGTCATATGAGTACCTGACAGCTGTGCCAGCTCGGATAAAGCAATGGTTCCCAGATCAGATGCTCCTCGGTGTACAGAAGGAAATGACATATTCTTTATCCACACAGCAAGATATTGATATTTTAAGGGAAAATCAATTAGAAACAAAACCTCATTTAACTGAGTACAGAGCAATGTGTAACTCCAAATGGAGAATGGAAAGAAAAAGAAAATATTATCTGTTTTCTCAGGACGGCTCCCATAGTCTCAGAGGCATGGTTAAAACACTATGGAAAATTGAAGACTTAAAAACACTGAGGCATTGAAGGAACACCATAGGGATATAACTCCATCGTTGTAGTCGAGAGCCTAGCATGTGTGGGCCCTGAAAAGAGAGAAAGAGGAGCAGGGGACCGGGATAGGGAGGTTGAACCAGAGAAAAGAGAAAACACGAGCAACTGTTGATTCATGAGTTGTTCCATAACAATTGGCTGCTGTGGGAGTGTGAGAGCAAGGAAAGAAGCCTCAGGGCCAGAGGTTGAAGAAGAAAGTTACACATCAACAACTCATCAATGCCTCTAGGTGTAGTGGTACACGCCTTTAATCCTAGCAAGGCGTTTGAGAGGCAGAGGCTGAGGCAGGTAGATCTCAGTGAGTTCAAAATAAATCAGCCTGGTCTTCATAGCAAGTTCCAGGACAGTCAGGGCTATACATTGATACATTGACCATTGACCATTGACTGACTGACTCTCTCTCTCTCTCTCTCTCTCTCTCTCTCTCTCTCTCTCTCTCTCTCTC